>JAWNNP010000781.1:0-72281 GCA_035044805.1 Leucophenga maculata
TTTGGTATCCTAAGATGAACTACAAACTTGTTTTTCGATTTCACCAATTTTTACTATATCCGTATTATAGCCGATATGGCCGAATAACACAACATTTTTTGTTTATAAATCTCTTGGTTTGCGATTTATTTTATAAGCGAATTTTAAGGTCCTTCAATCTATTATTCAGGAATAGGTGAGATTTCAAATATTGTTGCATATATCCGCCATATAACCGATGCAGAACTTGACAGCAATATCAATTTGAGAGTAAAAATATTAAGTAAAAATAATAGTAATTATGGTAAAGTAATTACGAGGAAAGTCATAATAATTTTGATCAATTAACACTTATTCCTCATCAGAACAAATGACGTCAAGTCCTGGTTCATCATCTTCATATTCATCTTCATCTTCCTCTTCCTCATCTTCCTCATCTTCCTCCTCATTCGCTTCAACATTATGGTCGTTATTCTCGTCGCTCTGTCGATCAACTTTATCTGTAAAAATTTCTGGTGTTTGCAAGAGCGCGATAAGATTTCTGGTAAGATTTTTGTTTTGTTTTTATTTCGGCTATCTTTCAAAAATTTACTAGACAATAAAGGCTCCGAGCTATCCATAGCTCTATTGAAGACGTCCGCATTGTTGTCTACTCGACTGTACTTTCTTGCGTGATCCCTTCTGTCGGTCTTGTACAATTTATTCCGAGATTCAGATGCTTGTTCTGCAAGGCAACCAACAGGCACTAAGCAAAAATTTATTATTTGGTGCCCATGCACTAACACTTTATGAACATTGGCGACATAGGGTACCAATCATACTTGTTTCGGTATACCACAAACACCAGCTCACAGAATTCTTTGAATTTCGTAGAGTAAATTTTATATATATATCAATTTTATATTCCTACATAAATGCAATTTTCCCGAAAACGTGCGCATTGGGAAGAATTTCTTTAGTAATTCCATAATATACATATATTTGTTAGTATTTCCTCATTCATAACTTTTTGCAACTCTTTGCCATACAAAAGTACTATTCCACAAAACACAGAACAACATGTTAAGATTAATCTAAAAAAAGCATTTAAACAACACATGGCACAACTTCACGAAAACACTCAATCGCATAAAAACAGTTATGAATTATTATTTTACATACCTTGATTTTTTTGTTATTCTAATGGACACTGCACGCTTTGAAAGATTACAAAAAATTTTCGACAAATTTACAATCATATGTTTTTCACACAATCTGGTGACTTTGACTGCGCGCCACGAAAATGTTATTGCCATATCAATAAAAATTTATTTAATTTAAGCTTAAGTGGAAAATTTCACAAATAAAAACCCAATTGTTTTTGAAATTTTGTAAAACAAAATTTATGAATTTCTGCCAAAAAAAAACTAACTCTACGAGATAGTGCCTTCAAACTTATGAAATTTATTCCAAAGTTATGAAAAATAATAGCACGAAAGTTTTCCCGAGATGAATTTTTCAAGTTATTATAACCCACACATTTTGCGCTCAAAGGTAATGTTCAACAATATCAAGTTTCATCAGGTGACACCGGGCAACACTTACTATTGTCAAAACCAGACACATAATTGACAACCCACAACAAATATAAGGTTCAATGGAGTACAAATTATCCAAGAAGTCTTAAAAAACGACTGCAGCAATAATTTTTATTATAATTTTAATTTAATATCGTCGGATTATGTTTGATCTCTTACTAGGCACACCAAACTTGATCGGCCAATTTTTATCCAAGTGATACATGGAGCATAACAATAACTGATATATTATTCATATGCTGCAACTAGAAGGATAAGGTGATTCGAATATTTTTCAAATAATTAATTAATTCGGCTATCAACTGTGCAGTGTATATTACAGTCGGAGACTGTATTATTTACTTGTTTTCTTCGAAGTTATTCTTTTGATTTTGCTTTACTTTTTTAGTCGACTGCAATATAAGCAAAGTGTCACAACGTGCCAACACTTCACACTGCCCGCAGGCGGCACTTCGAGTCAACATCGTTGTCGGCATCAAGCCGATTGTCAGTATTTTAATTAAAGGAAAAATTAATAAAGTGCAACACCAACCGACGTCGGAAGTGCTGAGAAACAAAGCCGAAACCGAAAGTGACAATCGCTCATCGAACAGACGTTACAGCTAACGTCTATGCATCCGACATCGATTGTTAACGCAACAAAGTGTTCGACACTGTTGATAATCAAATAAGGATTAGCAAAACCAGCTACGTATGTACGAGTACATGAGAGCGCTTGAATCGAAGTTAGCAAAATGCGTTAAGCAACGACCGCGCTTGTTAGTACCAGCAGAACAGGAAACAGGATGCAGGATACGCGACATTGTTGACACAGTATGCCATTCGCCACATTTGCCTAAGGTAGTTTGTTAAATATGCTACACGACCCCGTCCCAACCCTAACGCCGAGTAACTCTACAGTCTCATTCCATTTAATTTATAATAATCCAATTCAATTCACCTCTGGCTTTAGACAATGTGTGTGCGTGTCGGCGATTCATATAGTTCAGTGCTGCAAAGAAAGTGATACACGCTTTTGTACATGAAATATTATGTATATACATACAACATACATATATATATATATATATATATATATATATATATATGTACATATATATATACAACATGTATACATATAACAAAATGTTGCAAATAGATTTTCTGCCGCAAGCCTCATATGCGACAAAAGCGGAGACAAGCTTACAACAACAACTTCGACAGCAATAGAAACAACAACAACAACAACCAGTAAACGGAAACAAAATGAGCTGCTGATATACTAGCAGAAATAACAAACGAGACCAACACATACATAAAAACTCTTGCACACACACACGGCAAAAACGACTTTACAAACGCATTAAATTATATCCAAATTTGGTTAAAACGAGGAATAACAGCATAGCAACTCTAGCTATAAGGGTTGGCATGCCCAGCCTTGCTGATGGCATCTCACTCCACTTCCAACGAATAATGTTCTATTTGTAATGAGTAGAGCGGACCATAACTCACATCAAATGATCATCGACGTTCGCTCGCATTTTCCGCTGCAACGCGCTTCGATGGCGGCGGTAACACTGGTGATATAATGGTGGATGGGGTAAGTGAGTCGCATTTTCGGCGGGGTGAAAAACAAATATTGCAACTGTTTAGTAAAAACAACAAAAACAGCTATGTATAATGACATCTATTCATACAATGCAGAACTAAACACATACACGCTCAAACACTCGTTTACTCACTAACACACGTGCGGATCTAAATACTCGTGCTATGTTGCAACATTGAACGACAATTTCGAGAATGCCAATAAAATAATGGCTGACAATTATTGCGACAACAAGGCATCTCACATCGGCATCCGTGGCAATTGTAACGGGGACGCTACATACTTACGAGCATTGCATGTTTGGGAAAATAATATTCAGCGTTAATTTTTGAGGCCATCGTTAAATTTTATGCATGCAACAAACAAACCATACTCGGATGTACGTATTACAATATTGTTTCCTATGTTTTGTGAGGGTCGGTCAGATGACAATCGAAACTATTTGCTTTGGTAACCAGTAGGAAAAGGGGATACTTTTGTCTCTAACAAATGCTACTACCCTCTTTAATACTTTTTTACATTTTGCATCGTATAAACTTGTATCCCTGGACTCAGGTTTTTTAATTGTGGTTCTAAAGATTATTTGTAATGAGCTTGATGAAGAATCTGAGGCATCTTAAATTTCTCCTCCAGAGAAAAGTGGAGTTTGTATAGCTCACACTTTCCCGACCTCCTCACTCGTTGCCTCCCATGATTTAATCGTGCTGTCTGTTTTCTTTTAGTTCTAATCAAAAAAAGAGAGATAGAATGTTGCAATGGAGTGGGCTCGACTACGAGATGCTTTGTTTTCAAACAAAAACTCAGAAAGGTGGGATTGTTCAGCATCGACAGATTGACGATCGATGCTGAACAAGAATTTATATATTTTGTAGGGTCTGCCACGTCTTCTTTTTCCTTTGACAAAAATTTGCTCAAACTTAGTATATCCTTTTTCATAATGGAAACTGGGTGTAAAAACCAAACACGTATCTTAATGGTAGTATGACTATCTTCGAAAGAGATATAAAAGTTTTTTTTTAATTAAGCTGGAAACGCCAACTGTGATGAATTTTATGGGAATACTTTAATGAAGGTACCGGATAACTCGTACTCGAGCACAATCGAATACGAGTTAGAATATTCTAAATTAACTTTTCTTAATATTATTTTTTATTATTTTATGAAGTGAACAAAATATTTCATAGTACATAGTTGACGCCCAATGCCATTGATACCTCTCCGTAACGGTTTGTTCATATTTCAGTCGGTTAACGTAAGTAGAATCAATTTGGTGCCAGGAGTCCAGTTGACTGAAATAGCAACCTCATTCAATCTATTGGTAAATTGCAGTAAAGCAATGCCCCATAAAATTTCGTGAACATTTCTGACAGTAAACATGAAATGTAACTAAGACGTACTTAGTGATTTTGATCGTTGATGGAGATGGTGCGACTAGACTTAGCCCTGGTATTCTATTTCTGATCTTTATTTAACTTCCCATGGCTTAAAACCAGATCTTGCACGGTTTCGTCAAAAATTGGGTACGGAAAATATATGTATAAGGATATTAAAGCAGGAGAGCTTAATGTCGTTCATCCAATCCACGAGTAACTTGATGACATCTACCGTGTATGCCTGCCAGTTGGTATTATGATTTTTGGTTGATGAATGCGCCCCGGTTCAGAGCCGTATGTGGGCGTAATGTATTCATGATTTCATAGAAGCTTAACTCATGAATTTTCATGCAATCTATTGAATCGTCGATAGCTTCTGTTTTGTTTTGTTTATAGTTTCAAAAACCACCAACTTATCTCAAAAAGCTGTTCAAGAATATACATACTATATGGGATTCACTATTTTTGCATTGATACGGTACAAATTAAGCAATTGCGTAATTTCCCTCTATGTGTGAATGAACTACTTCTCAGTTACACTCTATTTTGTCTTCTAAATGAAAATGGGTTCATTTTTTAATTTGTTTCTAAGATGTACCAATTATTTTCAGTGGACGTGGTTTGACTTATTTTCTATCATGAAAAATTCAACAAAATCGGTGGGATAGTATCTGTCTCCATAAGCAACAACATACAACGTCTATTTTTGTGAATTGCAACGCCGGAAGCATTGATGCCCCATAAACTACGAGTATATATGTAGTTGCTGATTAGCTCGAGAAAGTAGTTATGACTGTTACTTGCGTCCACTTCTTTCAATCTTTGACACATCGGTTTAACAGTGGTATGTAGACATATTATAATCAGAGGCAACATAAATTTGCAAATCACCGTTATGTGGCTACTAGAATAAAACTTGCTTCCAAATTGACACACTAAAAAAAATTTGACATTAAGTTTCATTAACAATAACTGATATTGTACCAATTGTGCACTCATATCAAAACATTTTTGAGGTCTCGGTAGCTCAATTATCTAGCAGGCTTGCTATGTGCTTTAATTATTTGTGTTAATATTTATTTATGTTAATACTATGGTTCCAATGAAGTTAACTATGTCTCTTGTTAAATGTAAGGATTATTACACAAATTCTTTGAATGAAATATTAGCAAAATAGTCAGTTTTCTTAAACAGTCAACTACTTTAAATTAGTTTGTATAAACTTATGCACTTCTGATTGAAAATACTACTCATGATCTTGATGTACATGCGGAAAGTTTGCGTGTTATTTATTTGAATGTGATCCCTTCTTCATGAGATCATGCGTTGGCACTAGCACGAGCACCACTTGCTATTTCTCACATGGGATCCATCGAGCGCTTCTACTAACACTTTTCTGCAATCCTTGCCTCACCAAGCTGTACGTTTCGATGTGTCTGAAAGCCTTTTTACTTCTCGGTGTCGGAACAGAAGCGATTAATTCTTCTGATTTATGTTTTCCGCTCGCCTGTTCGCTGCTACTTCTGGGTAGGTGTGTGGTTTTATGGGTGCTGAGGTAATTGCTAAGTACAAAATCGGAACGAGATACATTGTTGGCAATATACTTACTAGCTCGCTTACTTGAATTATGCCAAGTAAAGTCAAAATGAAACTGCCGTTATGTCAAGCCTTCCTGACAATAATGAACAGTACGAAAATGTATCTGCGAAAGTTTGTTTTTACAACGAAAACACACGAACTGAACATAAATTGTTGTTATCTCCTCTTTCTGCTGATATTATTTTATTTTTCGTTGTTTTAGCTGCTTTCGCAGGTAAGTATTTAATGTAATATTGTCGCTACCAGGGGCGCGTTGCTTTATGCGACTTATGCGTTTCAAGTAAATTGTGCAGGAACATAAAATCACGCCATGTTATTTAACCTCACTTCACCACTTTTTGACTTTTTGAATATTGTGTAGGATTCCATGTAGCTGTGCGTCGCTAACATTGTCGTGAGTTGTAAAATCAACATTTTGTCTGGATTGTTTAATTGCACGTTTTCACGGAATAAATGCAAAAGAGGGATGGGACAATAAAGTTCTGCAATAAAGCACAATTACAAGGTTGGTGGTACAGAACATTATCTACGCCGATAATGGTATCCGGTATACTAAGTACGCTCCGATATTGATTGAACAGATTAAATTAACTGGCAAAATCAATTAGCGATAAAGAACAAAACGAATTCGAAACAGAATGCGAATGAGCACTGTTTGTATAATTATAATGTTCTAAGCGTACTCGATTCGTTGCTAATCAGCCTATTTTCCATATGTGAAAATTTATGATCCTTTTAATATGTATCTATAAGAATTCTAAATAATCAGCAGCGGCAAGAATTTATACAAATTTTGTATTTAGTTCACTAGTTCTCGGGAGGTGGTGCCTCGCCTATCTACCAGCAATGTCTTTCACTTGCCCTGTATCGATTTCAAGCGTAGTAATCTCGAAAACATAAACTTCATACTATAGAATATGTTAAACAAATTTTGATATGAATGTGTATTCTTACCAATGCGGTAAAACAGTTGCGTTTTAGAATATTGAATGAAAACTGTGGAACCAGTATTCACAGAGAGACTGAAAGGCAAATTATCATGTTTAGATCGTCGAGAATATATACTCTTTGGGCTCGTAGAGACGCATACTTTTTTTTACAAACTACATTACAATATGAATATATGTACTAAGCAAAAATTATTATTTTCGATCGGGTATCCTGGAACAATCTAAATTTTTAATTTTAATATTTTTCTAAGTCTCTAGCTCTTATAGTTGCATAGTTGCATTTTTCGATACTGACCCATAAAATATACATTATATGCTCTACGTTTCCTCTGTCTGTTACATACTCTTGCGCAAAATGTTTTTTCCTTTTGAATGCAGGGGAAAAAACATGCTTCCAGTTAAGTGGATGTGCCACGTTCAGTAACACAAGTGTTAAGCATAGATCCAGACATGCCTTTATCGCGAATTTTTATATCAATTGTAATAAAGCACTAAAATTCTGGACATTCTAAAATTGACTCACCGAGTCGAGCTATAAAGAATAGCCATTCTTTATTTATATTGCGACAGTTTCGTAGAGTTCTACCAGCCTAGATGAATTATAGTACTCAGCGGGAGGTTTGTCTGTATCATAGCGATACGCCCCGAATGCATGCATCATTGCGCAAGCAGATCAGAGCTTTAAATTGCTTCTAAATTAATTATTCACGCATTTGAATGAAGGCAATTGTTTGAGACTTGATTTCGAATGGTCGCGTGCTACCCGGCTTCCCACCACGCCTTTAGTCTGCGTATGATTGAGAGCGGCTTCAATTTACCAATCAAAAACTCGTAATTAACCTAATAAGCGATACGACTGGCAGACAACTGCGGCAGCAGTAGCATTTTGGATTGCCGGCCACCGACTTGTCTTTAATAACGCGTGGCATACCCGTCGCGCATCGCTCCCGCGCTTTCCATATTCCTTCCGCCATTATTGACGCGCGTTAAGTGGTTTTAATGAGACAACTCATTTCGAAACAAATTATTGCGCCGGACCAACGTTTTTCGATTAAAACATGAACTTGATAGTAACGCTGATTGCCGATTACAGAAGCATACGGGCGTCTGAGTTATTCGAAGCGATTGAGTCAGAGAGCCTTAATGCAATAAATGTATGGTTGCTGTGTAGTTCACGGATAGAGAAAAATTCCCAAATTGACTGTCTGACACATGTCTTTAGTTGGAAAATTCGAATATTCCTGAAATGCGTTTATGGTTTTGTTTGCTTTAGCATATTTACATGCCTTTTCCGTCAATAAATTTAAGCTATGATCATAAAAACAGATTTCACACAATAACCACAAACTAACCACAGAATCCTTAAAATAACATCGCAATCTCAGACAAATAGACAGATGGAAGAACCGCGCGAGCGAAACAAAAGACGAGCATGAGTAACTGCTTTGCAAATATTTATTTAGGATTGTATAGAAAGCGTTGCGTGGTTTTGCGTATGCGCAACCGGATTACGGCGACTAGTTGTGTGAAAAGTTAATGCTAAAACCATTAACGACAGTCCAAACATTAAGGAAAAAAGCGGCAGGGATGGTATGGTACACATAAGATCAGCCATCTGAAGGTATACTCTCTCCATTACAGACGGACATACTAATTCTTTCCAATCTCACGCTCATTTAGTCTAATCTTTCGTTTAACCAGAAGTGTCTACTTGCATAGAATTATGTGAATTTTTGTGCAAATTGCCTCGGAATACTCATAAATTCGGATATAACCAGTTTTGGAATCATTTTAATTCAATACCTATGAAATATTTTGTAAACATTGATGACCAAAAATATATAGAATACAATTTTGTTACCAATCATTACTTGAAACAATTAAGTTTATTCGATTTGGTTCACTAACTTTAGGGTATTATTTAAAAGATTCCGTTTTTAAAAAGAACCCATACTTCAAAAATAGATCTATGTTTCGGCGTAGTACATATTCAGTTTTATATTTTCCCATATTGTTATTGCTTTCGAAAAATTATACTAGTACACACTTCTCATGACCTCATCTGAATAGCAGACTTTTCAATATAATTATACATACATATGAGTACATTCGAGTTGTGGCGGAGTAGAGACCAGACAAGATATCGCAAAACAATAAAATAATAATACCAACAGCGGAAAAAATCCGTGACATCATAAATTATCAATAATCGCATTTTGTTTTGACAGGACGAGAAATGCCGTTTCACTACGACAGCACGAAGACAAGACCTATTCGATACTCGTTGTCAGCAACAATGATGATGCGACAAATACGCAATGCTCAGCGCCATGCTAGCGCATCCTTGTTGGCATAAATAAGGATGAATAAGTGACAGGAAGCGACTGTGTTGATGATGATGACGCTACGCCGCAATTTCAATTCACATTTTTCAGATACATATTTGTTTTGGAATTGAGCGCTACGTTTTATTTGAGTTCAAACAGCGGCCAAGCTGCATCGAGTCGAGCCATTGTGGCATTGAATGCAACCAAACGGAGGAACACCCAGAGCGAAGGGCACAGGATGACATTGAGCTGTCAATGCAATTGAATTTATTGTCAAACATTAATACTCCCGATGAGCCGATCATCTCCCATCCTATACCGCCGACGCTGACGCCGTTGCATTGTATTGCGCACATTTCCGGATCCGCTTTGTTTACTCGCCATATGGCAAAGCGAGTTGAATGGAACAAAATGTGAACAAGAAAAGCGACTGGGGCCGATTACCGCGCGAATCGTACCACGCTACTCTAATTATAGTATACTGATTAAAATCAAATTAATACAAATTATTACTATACCATTCACACTATGTGTGAGAAATATAAAAGCCAGAATATGTGTCATTAGAAATAAATATTTCTATTTGCATATCTATCGAAGATAACAAAAATCGACACAAACCATTTAACAAGTCACAAAAAGGTCTCATATTAGTACACCCGCTGATAACATAAAATATAATATAATGTGTTCTGGTTCTTTTAACCCTTTCGCTTAATAATTTCGCCAACAGCAGGAGAAACTATTAGCTCTCGCGGCACCAGAACACAAATTGCCTTTATACATGTATCGAAAATAATTAAATTGTTGTTGTTTTATAATATTCAGCATATTTTTAAACCAATTCTAATTTTGAAAATTATTTTAAAAGCGCAAACTACGATTTTTAGAAAGATTAGAAAGTATGATAAACTGAGGGAAAAGTGTTCACAGCCAAGAGATAGGAAGGCATAGCCAGACTGGCTAGCCATCGAGTAAAGTATTGTACGAAGTTTTTACATGTCATTCGAAGACGTAGCAGACCCCAACCACAATCACGCATTACTTATTTTTAACTAATGATAGCTGCAGGCCATTTTAACGCAAAACATAAGGCATGGGGTGCGCGCCTTTCAAATAAACAAGGTGAAATACTTCTCCAATCCATTGAAACCAACAACTGTAAACATCTTTCAACTATTGAACCTTCATACTGGGCTACAGAATCAAACAAAGCGCTAGATGTTATCAAAAACATAAATAAAAATCATATCATTATTAAACCACGTTTTGAGCTGTCTTCTGATCACTCTCCAATTCAGCTCCATTAACTGACTACACTTGGAACAAACAAGCCCACACGAACCTTTAACAATTCCAAAACTGATTGGAAGCATAGAAGCAAAGAGTTTTTAAATATACATTTACGATCGGACATATCATTAAAATATGCAAATGATATAGAAAGATACGAAATATATTTTAATGACGCTGTAGCTGAAGCGGCGCTAAGTTCCAGTCTGGGTTTAACTCGAAACAAAGCTATGAAATTCAAAGGCAGATGGTAGTTAGGCAAAAATAGAGTTTGAAAAGTCAACAGCTGACTTTTAGCAAAACAAAAACTATGAACATATCCCTGCAACTTCAAGCAGTTCAATTGGTAATATGTTTCTGCTAACAAAATTAAAATAATGATTGGCCAAAAAACCAATAAAAGAAAATTCCCGGTTTGGATATGATAACTGCAAAATTGCTTAAAGAACTTTCAAAGAAATCTCCGAAATTTATTTGATACTATAATAAGACTAAAACATTTCCCAAAGACATGGAAGGTATCAGAAATCATAGCAAATACCTAAGCCTGGCAAAGATAGTTCCAGGGCAGCATCCTATTGACCGATTAGTCATTTGGCGATTTTATCAAAGGTGTTTCAAAGAATATTTCAAAACGGACTGCAACCCATACTCAACAATTATTACGTTATACCGTATTTGGATTCCGAAAACACAATTTAACAATTGAACAATATAAGACATAGAATAGTTAACAAAATTTCTACAGGCCTTGATGATATGAAATTTTGTATTAGAGTTTTTGTCGATGTAGAAAAGCCATTTGACAAGATATGGCATAAGGGACTGTAATTCTAACTAAAATCTCTTCTTCCGCATTTACTTATCAGAGAGTAAAAGTCAAAGACGCTTTCTATTCAATCAGACAGATAAATGAAGGAATACCCGAAATGGAGTGTATTAGGACCCCTTTTATATGTTCTCTTTACTCAAGACGACACAGTCTTGCTCTCTGCTCATAATGATTTATCTTTAGCTTCTAGAAATTTTTAAGACATACTAGATTTTACAACTACATGGTTTATTATAAAAAAGCATCATTTAACCCATTTGGATTTACGGTCTCCAAATGCGTAAAATAAAAAAAAAAAATGAATGAAACATAATGGAAAACCGAAATGGAATCCTTTTTTGCTGCATTGCTTCTAGTTATGGATGGCTCAAAAATTCCGGGAATAAAATGTACACGAACAAACTGATTGGCAGACAGAGAGAAAAAGGATAAGTCAAGTCATATATTTGCATCCATTCAAGGTGCAGAGTTGAAATTTGGTATACATGTTAAGAGGATTAGGAGAAGTAAACGTGTTCATTTTGGTCAAAATTGGATGGGTCGATACCCCACCCCCATATTAGTGGTAATCAAAATATTTCATATCTTTTAAAATTTGGTTAAGAGGATCAGAAGTCAACCTGTTAAGTTTGCTCAAATGCGGAGGGGGCAATGCATTAGGAAAGTAAAGTTTGGTAAAAAGACAGAGGGGTCATTACTCCGTTCCCTATATAAGCGATTAACAAAATTCGTTATTTTGTTCACCTCTTTAAGGTACATAGAGGAAATTTGGTATACATACATGACAAGATACGGGAGTAAAATCGCATACTAAAATTGGTCAAATTCAGAGCGGGCGATGCCCCGCCCCCATAAAAATATATATGCAAAATTCGTCATATCTTCGCACTTATCTAAATCGGAGAGGGTTTTAACCCGTCCCATATAATTGATAAACATAATTCTTCATATATTTGCATCTATTTGAGGTACAGAAATAAAATTGTTTTATATGTTATTGGGGTCGTGAGACGTAATACTGTTGAGTTTAGTCAAAATAGTTACAGTTGTGCCCCGCCACTCATATAAGCGATAAACGAAATTAGGCATATCATTGCATTAATTTGAGGTGTACGAATTTGGAATACATGTTAATGGGACTGGGAGATGTGAGATCCATTGAAAATGTGGAGAGAGTTTATTTGTCTATAAAGAACATACACACGTAATGTTTATAGACAATATTTATAACAATATTTGTTACTGGACGTGGTGTAGCGTTTGGGTAAAAGTTATTAAAAGTTTTGAAACATACATTCAGGAAATTTCGACGCAGTATGAAAGTAAAAAAATAACCACCCTAATTGAAATTGAATTTTGAATCTACTGCTTGTAGATTATTTAATGGGCGTATTTAATTGGTTGCGATATGTAGTTGTCATCTGCTTCACTAAACTGATTCATATAGTTTATTCAGATTTTGAATCAGTTCCGTCCATTTGTGAACTCGTAAAATACATTTTTCTATTTGAATCGAATGTGAGAAAAATCAATTGCACAAATACCTTTAATAACGTATATCTTTGCTTTGGGTTTACGTGAATCATATATCAACCGAAAACTACAGCTGAAATAATGATCTATTGTACAATGCAATGTCATATTGAATGCTCAACACTTCTAGTAACAAACATACATTGTTTAGCAGCCCAAATTTGAAAGAAAGAAATACTTATTGACTTGAAATCAAGTCAAGAAAAATGAGAATTGATTGCAGAGCAACAAAATGATTTTGTGTTCGAGCTATATTGACATGTAATTCTAACACAATCTTAAGCGCTGAATGAAATCTGATTTGAATACCAGTTGAGATCACAGGCAAGCAGACAAAACGCTTCAAGCGATTTTGAATTGTAATTGAACTACTGGAAACGGCAGCCAACTTTTCAAGAAAAACATCGTTAGACGCATCGTTCGTTCGTTAGACTAATGTGCGGATGAATGTAGACACTGCCGAACAGTTTGGAGCGAGCGGCCGTTAGACAGATTGTCTGGCTTAAGTCGAATTGGGGCGTTGAAACAGACTCAGAAGAATCTCTTACATTAACGAAACGAGTTTCGACGCAATGTCAGTTCTCATAATTGTGTTGAGTAGCAGTTGGATTGTTAATGCTGTTTACTTTGCATTCTGATTAGGCTGTGCTACTTTAAAGTTGTGGGTCAGGCAAGGGGTTACGGAATTAAAACCTACAAGAAAAGGCAGACACCTCACTCAGTGCGAGTGGAATCTGCATTCATATATGTTTTGATTAATGATGATACATGAAATTAATTTCATAATAAAGTCAGCTTCCACTCCAAACAATCGCACCGAATCCCTCGGATACACTTACATATAGGCACTCCTCCTAAAACGAAACGCGAGCGAGTGAAGAACGAAGATTCGTGCAGCTCTTATTATCGCTGCATCATCTTCCACTTCAAGCTATGCTGAGTTGCTGAATAAATCTTGTCAGTATCAAAATGCCTTTGTTGTGCTTACATTAGCCTTCGTAATGAGTTGATTTCTTGTTCAGAATTCCATTGAGAGCCAGCACTGATCTGTCGATGATGGTGACGGTGACGAAACAGAACCCATCACATGCAGCATAACAAACTACAATGTCAGTTGACTTTGCTGCTGGTCACCCTCCATTCACCGATCGTAATGTTTGTTCTCAAAGGCAGCTACAATATAACTATACAATAATAGTAAATCCCTCCGAAAATGATGACTAGGAATATTTATGTTAATATAATGTTCCGAGTAAAGTTCTCGGACTTGACAAATACAATTCAACAACAAGTAAGGAAATTACAGTCGGGCGTAACCGATTGTAAGAGGCCCTGTACCGGTCAGGTCTCCTAACAAACACATTAAATGTTTCCCGAGCTTATACCAAAGCTTATGACCACTTCCTACTGCACGAATAAGTGCCTCGTAAAACATTTTTTTATGTATGAAAAGAAAAGGGGGTCGTTCAAATTCAATTGCCTATAAAATCGTCATTTATTATCCGATTTTAATAATTTTTTGGATTTTGACGTTATCTCTATACTGGTATACCTTATTTTTTTTTTGTGCCGATGAAGTATTTTGCTTTAGGGATGATTTTATGGGGAAGGGGGTGAGGGGACATTTTAAAATAAACTTGTAAAATTCCGGAGCAGTCCTAGTCGAATGCAAAAAACACGAAGTCTCTATCTATTACCGTTTCCGAGATCCTTTCGTTCATACAGGCTGACGGACGGACAGACGGACATGTCTATATCGACTCCTCTATCATTCCTGACCATAATGGGGGTAACTTTGGGGGTCTCCGACCATTATTTCTACCTGTTACAGACATTTGCACAAAACCAATAGGCTCTTGTACCTTCGGTACAGGGCCTAAAAATGTTGTGACACTAAAAGGCTGCTTTTACGTATTTAATCCTAGCATTTTCCTAAATGAAAATGATGTACACGGAGTGATCTACAAATAACCGAACTTTTTTGTTATAAAAAAAACATGCATGGTATTATGATTCAAAGCTAATATTTATTTAAAATACAATCCATTTAACTTTACATTTGAAACGCCCACCAGAATAACTGACATGAATATAACTTAAAAGATATGGTTGGGGACGCAACTGTTGAACTTTATCTTCTGTTAAGCTATATGTAACAAGTAAGAAAATCACAGTCGGGCGTAACCGACTGTAAGAGGCCCTGTACCAGCACAGGTCACCTAACAAACACACTAAATGTTCCCCTAGCTTATGACCAAACACATGACCACTTCTCACTGCACAACTAAGTGCCTCATAAAACATTTTTTTATGTATGAAACGAAAAGGGGGGTCGCTCAAATTCAATTGCTTATAAAATCGTCATTTATTATCCGATTTTAATGAACTTTTTGGATTTTGGCTTAGAAAGACGATATCTTTATACTGGCATACTTACTTTTTTTTTGTTCCGAGGAAATTTTTAGCCTTGGGGGTGATTTTATGGGGAAGGGGGGGGAGGGGCAAGATTTCAAAATAAACTTGTAAAATTCCGGAGCAGTCCTAGTCGAATGCAAAAAACACGAAGTCTCTATCTATTACCGTTTCCGAGATCCTTTCGTTCATACGGACGGCCAGACGGACAGACGGACAGACGGACATGGCTATATCGACTCCTCTATCACTCCTGACCATAATGGGGGTAACTTTGGGGGGTCTCCGACCATTATTTCTACCTGTTACATACATTTGCACAAACCCAATAGGCTCTTGTACCTTCGGTACAGGGCCTAAAAAGTGAGGTCAGTGTGAAAAGTATGAAAACTTCAGTTCCAGTGAACATATCTTTTACTCTTGTTACAAACATCTCATTATAAAGACATATATGCGCAAATCAACGCCCAGGGAAAAAGTTAGTGATAGAAAGCTGATTTCATAACAGTAATATTTTTTCATGTTGAACATGCTTATGAAGGCGATGTTGCTGTAAGTCCACCGCTAGGCCGGAAAAATTAATGATCTAAATATATAGCTAAAATGGATGAAAAGGGATGGTCAATTAATAATTTGTTTATTTTTTCCAACCAATCGCTTTAACACTCGGTTTTTATACACTACACAACAAATAATTAAAAACATGTTTACGGAGTTTTGGAGACTTCTTCGCTAAGAAGTGAAAATTGGTGCTCAAAACCTGCTATACCTCCGATAGATTTTCAACTCAGTTTTTTCATTTTACTTAACAAAAAATGAGACACGTGTTTTGCGGACTTAAGGAATTGTACCGCTTCATCGGTACTTTTGGGAAGTACACCCTTAACATTGTATGTTAAAAAGGATGGTGGAATAATAATTTGGTAATTTTATATAAGTCTAGCTGTACATATGAACAACGACAGTTTAGAGACTACAAGAGATAGAGCCATCTAAGCGGTAGCCCCAATCGCGCTTCCTTGCCAATTTTTTTTTTTTAATTTCCTTAATACTTTATTTTCAAAAACTTAAAGTATTACTCCTAGTCGGAGCATAGGGCGAAAACAAATGACCTCCAACGACTTCTATCTGCTGCTAGGGCTCTAAGTTCACTCCACGAAGCCCTGGACCCGATTTCGGAATGGACAGTGCGAATCCATGTTTGCTTTGGACGACCTCTTTGACGGCTGCCTTGTGGGTCCCACTGGAAGGCCATCTTTGCAATATTGTCATCTTCTCTGCGCAGGGTGTGGCCTATCTAATTCCACTTCCGTCTTTTAATTTCGATGTTGATTGGTTCGGCATTAGTTACTTTCCATAGGTCAGCGTTTGATATCGTTTCTGGCCAGAAGATACGGCAGATAATCCTCAAACATTTGTTAACGAATGATTGAAGCTTACCGCTAATCCTGTCTGAAACCATCCACGTCTCTGAGTCATATAATAGTATAGGTTTTATACTGGTGTTATATATTTTTAGGCCCTGTACCGAAGGTACAAGAGCCTATTGGTTTTGTGCAAATGTATGTAACAGATAGAAATAATGGTCGGAGACCCCCCAAAGTTACCCCCATTATGGTCAGGAGTGATAGAGGAGTCGTTATAGATATGTCCGTCTGTCCGTCCGTCTGTCCGTCTATATGAACGAAAGGATCTCGGAAACGGTAATAGATAGAGACTTCGTGTTTTTTGCATTCGACTAGGACTGCTCCGGAATTTTACAAGTTTATTTTAAAATTTCGGCCGGTAAACCATCTGGTCCAGCAGCTTTGTTGTTGTTTCAGCTTGCTTAAGGCCAGGGCTATTTCGTCCCCAGTAGGCGGATCAGTAGAAATACCTCTGTTGGAGTTTCGACGCTGATCGGTGTTGGGTATTGGTGGAGTTTCTGAATCAGTGCCATCGATTGTGAAGAACTCCTTCCAGAGTGTCAGTTGGTCTTCAACTGACGATAAACTGGACCCGCCACTAGCCTTGATAGGTGGAATATTTGGCTTAACGTTTCCTAATTCCTTTACCGCTATATAGACACCGCGGAGGTTGTTGCAGTTCGCCGCCTGTTCTGCCTTACTGCCTATGCCTTCCACATAAGCCCTCTTATCCGAACGGACTGATTTTTTAACACGCCTTTGCACTTCGATATATGATCCACGAAGGTTGCTGCGGTCATGTATTGCACATGCATTTAGCTGTGCTTTCAACAGCCTGCGCTCCTCAATCAGAGTCCAAATGGCGTTACTTATCCACGGCTTCCGTCTGAAGTGCGGCAAGCCGACCGTTTTCTCCGCAGCTTGAGAGCACGCTGTTTGGACTTTCTTCCAAGTTGGTAAGGAAATATGACGCGAGAGGGCAGAGGATAGTTCTTCGTGGTACCGTTGGAGCATGGCTGGCGTTTTCAGGCCATCCAAGTTGAAGATCTGTTTGCGTTGCTGTTGCTTTCTGATTCCTTCTGGACGTAGACGTAACCGTCCAACAATCAGATTGTGGTCACTGTACATATCAGCTCCTCTATACGCATGCACGTCCATCAGACAGTTGTGGAATCGTCTGCTAATCAGTACATGGTCAATTTGGTTTCTAGTGCGCCCATCGGGCGACTCCCAGGTGTACTTATGGATGTCCAGGTGCGGGAATTTGCTGCCGCCAATAAACATTTGGTGGGTAGCGCACAAATCGAGAAGCCGGTCTCCGTTGTTGTTCCTTGCGGACGTTGGTGTTGTTATCGCTGATCTTAGCATTGAAGTCCCCTAGTGCCTTAGAATCATCTGTGTCTGGTTCGGTAGGTGCTAATAACAAATATTTATGGTTGTTGTTATTTTGGCTAGAAACCTTAAATTTATTATATATTAGCTTCCACCCACGTATCGTCCGCGTATCTTACGATAAAAAGTACCATAACTAATTGCTTTTCTTACTTTGCCTCATTTGTGAAACTATACGGGGGTGGTGTATCGCCCCCCTAATTTTAAGCAAACTTAACCCGTTTACTTCTCATGATGCTCTTGACATGTATATCAAATTTCATCTCTGTACCTTAAATGGATGCAAAGATATGACACATTTTGTTTATCGCATATGTGGGGGTGCGGCATTGCCCCCTCCGATTTTGACCAAAGTAAACAGGTTGACTTTTCTTGATCCTCTCAACATGTATACCAAATTTCATCTCTGTATCAATAGTGATGCAATTAAAAAAAATTATATAATTTCCAACACATGGAATTGTGAGGGATTTGAACATATCTGAATTTTCGAATTTCAAAAGGTTAAAAGTAAAAGAATAAGTTGATGACAAAATAAATGATTGTTTTTAGCCTGGGAATGTATCACAAACATTTTGTAAATCAAGACCGATTTCGGGCGTGTGAGACCAATCTTAAAGAATTCTTTAAGATTCCCATCATATTTATTCTGACTAGAGTCCTAGTGACGCTTTCCTCTTGATTGAAAAATCATTTCTAGTGGCGTAACTTTATAATACTGGACCAGTCGTGGCTTCTCAAGGTAAAATGTCGTTTTGTAAATGTGCAGTTTAACTTTTTATTTTAATCGAATATATAGTAAAACATGTTAATTCATTCCTGAAACACCATTTTTTATACATCTACTCGTTTACTTAATCAAATCTTTGCCATGTTCACACACTTGTCTGTCGATCATGAGTTTGTTAATATGTGGGAGCTGAAGATTGAAGAAAGTAAATATAAAATATATGTGATCCGAATTATATGAGTTTGAAACGTATTGTTAATTCTCAAATAGTCTACCTTTCAGTCTGTGTTTCTCTTATTTAGTTGGCTATTAAAATACTGTTCAAATATTGTGGATACATTTTTAGTTAATACACTTCCCTCTCATTCCTCATAGCAGACTTCACAGGGAATGTGAAGTGGATATTATTGTATATCTTCGAACACTCGGCTTTGGCACTTTTTCTTGATTTGTTTATTTATAAAAATTTTGTTGTTTTCATTTTTTATTTACTCAAACGCCATCATCTGTGTACGATGCTTATAAACTTGATCTAAGTAGTGTCAAACGGGTACCGAGCGATCTCAGAAAGACATCGTTGTTGTGTATATTTGTTCACATTTAACGGATTACTGAGTTTCTCCTTAGCGTGTGATCGATCGTATGAAGATCAACGTCGTTGCGGCGTACGATCGTCAGTGCCAAGTATTAATGAGAGCGGCCGGCAAAGACGGCTGCAGTCTCCGACTAGAGTCCACACATGATATTGTATTTGCACTGTTCACTGTCTGGTCTTTGTCAACAAAGCCATCACTGTAACCACCAACTCGAGTATCAGCTATCGCAATCATATACTTCAGCCACTTTAAACTACAATAGGTGACAGCAAATAGAAATCGCCTGATGTTCGCTCCGGATTGTACGCTTGCCAAACCAGCTGATCAGAATGGAAAGCCAATCGCAGCTATTTTTTAAATGCAGTTTTAAGACATTGTCAGGCAAATATGCAAATAACGCCAACTGCGTTTTTGGTTTAACAGTCAGTAAAGGTTTTTTTTATTTATTTTTGAAAATTTTCTTTGTTTTTGGGCTCAGACTTTTGTTTTCTCCGAGTCTCTTCCTCGCCAAATGTTTACTTGTTCGAACACAGTTTTCCCGAGTTACCAAGTTGATGGGTGTTTAGTGTGTTTTCCTTGTTAATGTTAATGTTGTCGCTTGGATTGCATTAGCTGCAGCTTAAGTTTCCAACGCTTGTGAGCCGACCTCTCCTTCTGTCCGTCTGGCTGTCTGTCAGTTGGGCTGTACTTTCCGTGTGTTGCAAAACGTTGCTGCCACAAACGAAATGCCGATAGTTTGTTTAGTGCGCGTGCGCATGCGCGTCGGCAACCGCAAAGGAATGTTTATAACGCATCGTTCGAGCTTGGATTAGTGGCGTTCAAACATCGGAACACTTCAAAGAGATGGAAACATTTGTTGTTAATTGCCGCTAAACGATTTTCAATGTTAGTTGCCAACATTTAACATTGAATATTTTTGTTATACTTTATCGTGATCGTTAATGAAACGAATGTTCGTAACTATATAATTGTTAAGCATCACCAATTAAATATTCTCCTTTTACGATTCTCTTTTCTGTTCTCTCAGAGTTTCTATCGTTATTCTGTTCTTGTAATATATAACCAACACTGACAAAGTGGCTTCGCCTTTATGGTTTTTTAATAATAAGATTTGAAGTAACTTTTAAGAACTTTTTTTACAAATAGATATAATCAATTTTGAAATTCTTTAGTAAAAGAAATTTGAATTACCAAGCTTTTAGTTTTAGGCACTGCACCGAGGGTACAAGTGCCTATTGGTTTTGTGCAAATTTATGTAACATGTAGAAATAATGGTCGGCGAACCCCAAAGTTACCCCCATTATGGTCAGGAGCGATAAAAAATTCAGCACATTCCACCCTCTTCCACATAAAATCACCCTCAAGGCTAAAAATTTCTTCGGCACAAAAATAAATAAGTATGCTAGTATAGAGATATCATCCTTCTAAGCCAAAATCCAAAAGTTGTGTTAACTTTTCAATAGGTGGCGCTCATTTAAAAAGTATGTATTTCCATTAAGCAAATGTCAATAAATGATGTTGGCACATTGATTCAATTGTAAAGCTGGTACGCACATTTGGGCATCAAAATGTTTTATTCGAAGCTTGCACCACTTGAGTTTTTTTTTTGGGTCAGAGTCACTGTACCTCTACAAATGCGGGGCCATGCAGCTACCGGAGAAATGTGAAAAGATGTCTAGGAATTCATATGGTTATTCAAGTTTACCAAAAAAATAATTTTTCCCTGATTTAGCTCAAATTGTTTTTATCAATTGCCTTATAAGCCAGTCATTTATTTGGAAATTTTTTAGGCCCTATACTGAAGGTACAAGCGCCTATTTGTTTTGTGCAAATGTATGTAACATGTAGAAATAATGGCCGGAGACCACCAAAAGTTACCCCCATTATGGTCAGGAGTGATAGAGGAGTCGATATAGCCATATCCATCCGTCCGTCTGTATGAACGAAAGGATCTCGGAAACGTTAATAAATAGAGACTTCGTTCTTTTTGCATTCGACTAGGACTGCTCCGGAATTTTACAAGTTTATTTTAAAATTTTGCCTGAACGACCCCCCTTTGTTTTTCATACATAAAAAAATGTTTTATAAGGCACTTGTTTGTGCAGTAGGAAGTGGTCACAAGTTTGGTCATAGGCTCGGAAAACATTTGATATGTTTGTTAGGAGACCTGAACTGGTACAGGGCTTCTTACAGTCGTTTACGCCTGACTGTATTTTCTGGTTCTTTTTTTGTTAATATTTGGCGGATGGGGACGGAGTCAATGTTTTGGGTTTTTGATCGATATGCTCAATTTTGTCTATTTATTACATTTAAGCAGAAGGATACAAATATTTTTCACGACATGATTTCGATAAATTTTTTCATGAGCTTTCGATTGAAGTTTTTTTTATTTAACCCAAAGTTTTTGAAAATCAAAAATATTTTTAAATTGCTCTCACCTTCGGTTTGAATTTTTATTAATTATTTTTATTTTCAATAGAAAGCTAGGAATTTGTCCTGCAAAATAGTTGATTTTCAAAATACCGTTTTTTTTTGTTTTCGAGTAATTAAATTTAGAAGATCGCGCCCAAAGCCTCAATTACTTCGCGACTTACTACGAGAAACAAAAAAGTTAAAGTTGAAGAACTATGACAAGTTGGGTATCAAGTTAGGCTTCTTTCTATCGAATGGATAGGTATTTTAATTTTATTTTTAGGTTCCTCTTATAATTTTTCATTTCGAATAACCATAAATGATTTAAGTATGTATAACGATATAAAGTTGGTTAGTTACCATACATACGTGATTTAAGTCATTTATGGTTATTCGAAATGAAAAACAATATAACCGCTTCTAGGATACTCTTTATTGGATTCAGATGTTTGTTTATTATTTCTCGAAAAAATTTTAATTTTTCAATAATATCTATTTTGTCCTCTTCAATGTAACACCCGAAATATATAATACACTTGCGCAAGCACATTTTTCAATCATGTTCTAGCAATGAAGTTCTTTCGAAGGTCTTTTAAGTTTTGGAAACGGGAAACGATGGGGAACTACGAACAAGCAATGATGTGTGAGCAGATGCATTATCGGGATGCAAAAGGCAAATATCTCTAGCACCTATGTGAAAAACTTGTAACACTGATAAGAATTTGTTTATACAAAGAAGACTCGCCAAGTGGCATAAACCTATTAAATTCATTCGACCAGCTAATTTTAATATTCACACAAAATTTAATACAGATTCTGTAAAAATTTTTTGCGATAGCAAAAAATCTCCAAAACACGTATTACTGTCTGCGAGAAACAAACAAAAAATATGTAAAGTAGCTGGTCTTGTCAACATTTGTTGGGAACATGTGTACCAACATAACAAAAAAAAAATTGGAATTTACGTAGGTCTTTGAATTTGAGGTCACAATTTTTAACAAACCTCGTATCAAAACTAAAAAGCACACTTAGAGTCAAATGGACATGGATAGATGAAATAGGCTCGACGTGTTGAATATTGTAATATGCATTGCGCCTTTTTGCACCTCGGATGATTCCTTTAAGGTGTTGGAAAGGCTATGGCATGCATTATAACGCTATTCACACTATGTGTGAAGAGAATAAATATATACTTAGAAGTAAATTATCTTTTATTCATCCGTTTTCGAATAAGTACAAGCGGCAACTGATGTGTACGTGAACATGTTATTTTAAATGATGGCCAAATCAGTCGGATGCAAACTGTATAAAGTGTTGAAGCAAGTTTAAGCCGAGCCATAAATGGTCGCACAGCTATGACAAAACACATCAAGATACCTGCCTGTATCGCAAAAGGCGCGAAAAGTGCCATTTTTGTGCAGAGTATACTCAACGAAGCCAATAGCAATGCCGATGCATTGGATGAAACTCCCTGCCATGCTCTACACTCTCTTACCTTCACACTTTCATACAAAATAAATAAAAAACTCTGAAATGAAAGGATCAAACATGATCAAGGCTCAACGACAAAAAGTACTAAAATGTCTGATTTAAAAAATGACGAATATCATAGGCATACAGAACGCACTCCAACAATACTGGCGACACTTTTGGACACGTAGCAAAATGCACGAAGCAAACGTCATACGTATTGACGCGAATCGCTTTTGAATTACACAATGCAGATAGGCCTGATAGTCACGTCTGAATTCGCGTCGAGCGTCAGCAATGACATCGAAACGATATGAAACAATAAGCTTATTTAAAGTTCTGACATGTCGCCGCAATTAAAAAACGCCTTCTTCGATGCACCTTCTACATTTGGCACCGAGGCGCAGGTGCGACATAAGTATGCAATCCACGACCGCATGACGCACTCACTTACATCAACTTCTCTCCACTCCATTACTACGCCGATTTGCCACCACTCTTCTCGGCCCAGTTCGAGTCTATCCAGCAAATTTACGCGCGCGCACTCAGCAGAAAGATTGATATGCAAATTTTGTAGCGAATGATCAAAGATCAACATGCCATTGGTAACAGCACTCGATGCATGCACTTGGAGAATGCCGTGCGCCTAGGCATGCGATGACCAGAGCCAGAGCGAATGGGCCCCATTAAGCTTCCTCAAACACCATTAGAGGAAGCGGCACAACACTAAACCTGTTACAATATAACTGACTCGGATCGGATCGAACACGCGCGTTTTGCTTAACAAATACTGTATTTTAGTTTACAATCAAAGGTCGATTTATGGCCGAAAGGAATGGGCAATCGTACAATCATTCGTTCACTCCCTCTTCATTTTACAACTCGCGCAACTCAACGGAAGTTGCTGTTTACATGTGGACCTGTCTTCAGGCGCCCGTCTGCAAGCGGAGGAACCGACACTAGAATAAGATGCATGTGTGGTCGTTGACAGTCACAATGCTTGCAACTTTAAAGCTTTACTCGCGCGCATTTGACAATAAGTCATTACCTTGAAAAGTTGAGTTTCTTTATTTTTATTTGTAAGTTTTTGTTTTCGCATTTTTTGAATTTATTAATGCACAATTTATTCTACGAGTATTAAAACTATAATGTATATCAATTTTGTAGAATTAAAATGTATTGGTTTTCATGATATCAACTCTAGGCAACCAAACTATGGAACACTATTTCGAATACATGTATAAAACATGTACAAGTGCAACCAAAAATGGCAAGTGGCAATGCACTAAGGGAATTAAGAATTTATAAATTAAATAGAGACAGCTCCGAGCTGAATTCAATCCAGCGGAACTATAGGAACTACTATTGGTTTTTAAGCATCCACTTAAAGTAATAGGCGCCTTTAAGGTAATATCGGACTTAATTGAATATTAGAGGTACTTCCAATGTAGATACACCTCGCACTTTCGGGCTTTAAAAGGTTAAACTAAAGTTTAAGTTGAGGTAACCACTTAAAAAAGAAATAAATATAGTTTTTAAGGACTTAGGTATAAAAGCCTTGGTTCCACCCGTTTTTATTAAATATTTTTTGTTTACAATTTTTATACTCTACCCAAATAATACTTATAAGCAGTCATTTCCATCCATCTACAAGGTTGTCTGTGAGAAGAATTCAAATCGTCAAACTAAGATAAGATTTAGAGAAATGTAACCCTATAATGCTGAACGTTTTTGCATTAACTTACTTTAAATACTTGAATACTTTTTGCGGTAGCCCCTGTTTAATTACTTTTTTTTGTAGTTATATAGTTGTGTAGCTGTTAGTTATGTTTCGGTTCAACTGAAGTTAACTTTCTTCCCTATGAAGTATATACATCGTTATTAGCTCGATGAGACGAATCGAATTAGACATCTCTGTCTGTTTCCTATCTGTATGAATTAAAACAAGACCCTTAATTGTTAAGAAACCGATCAGAAATCTTAATAAATATTATACACACAAACTTTTACATATTGTAGCGAAGCTCGCAGCTGATGTTGTTGCTGATGCAGAGAATTGCATTGAAAGAATCAATTTGCTGTCTCATTTTTGGCCCACTGCACAGGTAAAAAGTTGTTATATTATTTCACGCCCGATACAACGTGGAACCTTTGCTGGCCAGGGACTGGCCCATTCTGTTGCAAAACCGAACGCGTCCGCTTCCGAAAGACATTGTCATTATTTAATAGTACAGCGTATATATTTCAAATTAAGAGGTAACTTGCCTAGACTAGTGAAATATGTGCGTATGTACAAGTCCGGAAATATGGTATTGTGTGGATATAAAAAAATCAAGCTTATCGACTTATTATATATTGTTGCTCTTACATGTTTATATTTTATTTTTTTATTTTTTCTATAACATTCCACATAAAAAGATTTTAATACATTGAAGTATTTATGTTCGGAGTTTGAACGACGAGAAGCTTTGGTCTAGTCAGTTCCGTTTGCCTATTTAATATTATCTGCCGATTTTTATTACCATCTTTTTAGATGTCCAGCTGAAACTCGAAGCAGTTTTTATGCAAATTTTTTAATATCCATTTAGAAATACCACGTCCTTCTTAGGCACAGCCCGCTGCCCACTTTTCGTCTATATCAGCTTGAAAATCAATAGGATAGCTTCCTATGGTAGCTTACATATACTAATGGCGTGACCCCACTTTTTGGGTGTCCGCCAAATAAACCACCAATACGTACGTAAAAAATGAGAGCTCACAATCATAAATATTAAAAAAAAAATTTGTCTTTATTTTCACATGCACAAACTTAATACAGCCGCGCATAAATAAATAGTACATATTAAGTGAGACATATCAAATATTAAAGTAAATTATTTCTTAACTTTAAATTTTGGCCTCTTTTATGACCATCAGTCCTCTTCTCTAACCATGCGTGAGTTTCATTCAAACGAATGTCTTGCGTTGTTTGGTTTGATGATCTACGAGTGTGTACAACACATATCACGTTGACTTCAAGCCGGCGTCTATAGGCGTTACCAAGAAGCAGTTAGAGCCACCTATCTTACACCAAAGGCGGCAATTATTTCCTTCGCGCTCCATTCTCGTCAACGGTAGCCTCATCATTTTTTCTGTACCTCCTCTTGCACCTCCTTCAACCTTTGTTTGACGATGTTCTGCGCCGTTTTGTACGATTTTGTTCTAAGAAAAGTCGTTAAATTACTACGTAACAAATGCAACAAGATGTAATGGAGGCGTAACGTCTTTCACTTGTAACTAAGTCAACAGTGGCGGTGGCGGGTGCTGCCGCTACTGACGGTAGTAAAAATAAAATTGTTAATTGCCAACAGTTGCGCTTGTGGATCGTCGAAACCTAAATAGGGCCAAGGAGCAGTTACCAGTGTGCAGTTGTGTGTGATTCTGGGTATTTGTGTATGCAATTCTAGCAGCTGTAACAATTTTGTTTAATGTTAATTCATGAAATGTCATGAGAACTTACGTATGAACTGGTTGCTTTTAACACATACGATAATGTTTAAAATTATTGCATTACAAGCGAGTGCGTGTTAGTACCGGGGTGTACTGTGTTAGAGCCGCCGGATCAAGGAAATGCGACTCTATTAAATATTAAATATTTTATTAAGGTATGTAGAGAATTTTTTAGCCGAATGGAACTTTGAACCGCTGCATAAATCATGACAAAGACTGGTTTATTCACATTAATATGCCTAAACAATACTAAGACGGACACCGAGTCATGAGTAAAATGTGTGTTCGGTTGTAATTCGCTTATTATATTCATTCAGCAACAATTTATTGTAATTTCTAATTCGCATGCAGAACGGCAGCCGATTGCGAGCGTGTCACTTTGAGTAGTCTCTTCCGCTCCGTTCCGATCCCTCGTCGTTTCAATCTGGCGATTCATTTAAACATATTAGCATCTGAGCTACATGTGTTTTCCGCCCAAATCTGCACTGTCTTGTCGTGATCACGTACAGTCGCATGGTTTGTATCGGGCGCACGCGCCCTCCACCTTGGTAAATCCTCTGCTTGTTCATTGGCATCACGCGAAACGCCTGGTGTCGCCAAACGTCACTCAAACGGGCACTTCAATGACCGACTAGCTCGGTCTCAATCGACCAAAGACAAGTAGTCTTCCGTCTATATGTATATTTGCATGTCATGGAATTTCAATGTGAATTGAATACGTGGATGTATGTATTGCCTATATGGTACAATCATATAAAAAAATATCATTTTAACCTCGATGAATCCGAAATTTGAATACTCTCTACACGAACCCAAGAATTTACTTCTGTTGATGTAGGCGTTGATAGTACACTGCTTTGATGTAAAACAGTACAGGTATAATTTTTTCTCGATGGAAATTGGTAGATAAGTATTTATATTTACTGGAGAACTAACTCCTCAAGTGTACCCAATATATTCAGTTTTATATATATAACACGGAAATGGTGTGTAGCTTTGGGGACATTATTCATAATAAGAAAAATTAAAAAATTGTATTTCTACCTGAGTATCTGCCTATCAACAGTTACATACAAATACAAAAACTGGTTCAATATAATAAAAATTAACTAGGCAACGCATTAATTTTGGAAAAACGAAAGAGAGCTAAAAAAACTGATTAAATTGTTAAGAGATTCGATGTGTCCCAATTTTAAATAGAGAGATACAAACAATACAAAGGTAATACATATATTTTATTCTCATCAAGTGGTAGTTGGAGTATGTCTAGATCCTCCTGAACCTCAACAGTGACGGCAATTTTCCAGCCCTTCCATATAAATGCTTAAATGCCATAATCTACACCACGATATTTATTATGAGGGCTAGCCCCAAATTTGATAACATACGTTTATATGGACAGTGAAATAAGTTTTTATCAAGTAAGTATTTCACTTTTCTACAAGCAGGAGAAACCATTCGAATCGAACGTGCCATAACATTTTTCAGTTCAAATCGAAGCCAACCAAAGATGTTCAAAAGGAAGCAATGTTCTTTATTACATATTATGGTTTCTCTATCAGGTCTGTGATTCATTGGTTAGGCAGACTTCCTCTTGATCAGTGTTTTTTCTTTATATCGGCCGTACTCTCTTCGACTTGATATGGTCAAAACTGCGATTGATGAGACGCCCCTTCAAATAGTGCAAACATTCTTTAACAATTAATATATTACTCAATCTATGTATTACTAGCGGACCCGGCTTGCGTTGCTAAGCCCCCTCTTTTTTACTACTCTTTAAATGTCTGTTCACGCTTGACATGAGACTGATAAAGCGAAGCGTGTCTACAGTGATATGCTTGCTTGTTTCGTTTGAATGTTTGGGTCGAAAAACTGCAGTTCACAGCGATAGCAGATCAAATAGAAATAATAAAACGGTATCTTACAACTACTCATAAGGTGTATGTCGTGTATGCTTATTTAAACATATGTCTTATAACAATGTCAGTTGTCAAATTGCTTTGTTTTATTAGTTGCCAACATTTTTCTCCAGAATTGAGCACACCCGACTGGAATATTCTATTGTTTTTACACGTTTTTTACATAACCGTCTGAAACCCGGTTTTTTTTCCTATCCCACTACTCGAAGGTGCAAGTGTTTTAGCCTCTATAAATCATCCTTCTGCAACAATGCGAGAGTATATCATGCCACTTTTGTCAAAATCATATTTAATTGCTTTGTATATGCATGGAATGAACTGGAAAAATCTGTATAGTTTTATGGTAAAAAAATTATGTGTAGTATAGGGGTTTATAGGAAGTAACTTAACAGTTAAATGGCCTCCATTGACAGGATCGTCGCTTGATCATGTCGGCCAATTCAAAAAGTTTTCAAAGTCCTAATGTTATTAAGTCAAATTATTTCGGTTTTGATTTTTGATCTCAAATTTAAATTTTACTTATTTCTAAATATCACGTCAATATTTTTTTTACAATTCTTATATGCTGTAAAATGAAGTTATTAGGATGTATGAAAAATTATAACTTATTAAAGGATGGATCGTTTTCGCACTACGTTTACTCCTAATGATAATGTACATCCCGTAACACGCCGAACAGTGCGCACCGAACAAAGCATTGAAATGGGGTTGTGTCCATCCACTTAACGGAAAAATTTCCGAAAGGATCTAGGCTTAAAAGCTTTTGAGTTACAACTCGTGCAGAAATTAAAGCCAAACGACTATCGTATTCGCCACTAATAGGGCCAATGGGCCGAAGCACAATTTAATATTGATCTTGCGTATCCATAAAAATTTTTGTTCAGCGATTGAATGGGTTCGTAAATAAGCAAAATTGTCACATTTGAATCCGCTTTATGGGCCAGCGGATTCATTGGTCAGAATGTTACTGTCAACGGTGAACGGTACAAATACTTGATTACTACTACTCAAACTCAAAGTTTTGATGAACGAATAATTTCACGTAATAGTCCTATTAATTGGCCACCTAAATCGTGTGATTTAAACCCATTCGATTATTTTCTTTGGGGTTATGTCACTTGTATATGCCGATAAACCAGAAACAATTGAACACCTGGAAATCAACATTCGAAGAGTTATTGGCGATGGCGGCCGAAATCAAGTTTAAATATTAATGTAATAAAATTAAGTATCCCATAAAGCCAGTTCAATTGGTATTAAAACTATTTTTCTTTGTTTTATTTTAATTTAAAGTTGTGTTGTTCTTAAAAAAAAACAATGTACAGCAACACTGCAAGAGACGAAGACACTTTCCCGAAGCCAAAAAAGTCTCTCGTGTATGTATGTATATAAGCCGAATCTTTTCCTTTGCACAAAAAATAGGCCGATGCGGAGCTCTTATTTAAAATATAGTCGTTGCAGACAGGGTATCTCGTAGTCAACTTTTCTGTTATATAGTTATTGTAATTGAAAAAAGTTTAATTGACAACACATCGGAGCTCATTCACATTTGGGACTATGCGCAAATTTTATCGATTTATTGTTTACAAAATAGGCAAAATGATGATTAATTCAATAATTCAAAGTGTTTATTAAATTATGCAGTGCCATTCCTTAAATGAAGTTACTAACCCGTTCATACTTAGTGTTTGAATAAGCAGCGAAAAGTAAAATGTTACACGGAAGTGTGATAATCCATTTCGTGCATTAATAAAAAACCACGCTTTATCCATCTAATGAACACATCAGCAACATTTGATTTGACTTAACGAAGCTCCAGACGCTTTAAACTTCGAGGTACTTACATATACATGTATATATGTATATATATGAATATTGAATGTAATGCCGAGACCAGACGAGTCCAGAAACAGAGAGTTAATGTCTAAACGAGCAATTGCATAGGCTAAAGTAATTCTGCTACATCATCCGAATCGCATTGAACACGCTTTCGTTTGTCTGGTAACATGTTGTTTCCATAAACAAGCTTGTTTATTGTTTAAACTTATTTTTAATTTACTGCTAAAAGATACTTACACACGCATACGTACATTTAGTTATATATATAGATATATATATATATATATATGTACATACATATATATATATATGTATGTATATGAATATGTATATACAATCGTACAAGTACGTATTTATGACTGTGGCCCACGATGAATGCGATGAATGGTGCTGGTAAGAGAATCTCCAACTGTTTTCGTCTGCATTAATTTCTGCAACATTTGCAAAAGTCAATAACACACCCGCAACTTTTCCCAACCAGTCGCGGCGGAGCGTTTGGTGCGTTTCCGGATGAGACGAGTTGCGGCGTGCTGTGCAGCTGTAGTGCAAGAAAGTCAAAGGCAAAGTTTCGATGCGCTGAGGTGGGACGCAAGTCATGAAATTATACAATAGTAAATGCTTTCGAAGTGAATTTCAACAAATAAATTTAGTTCACAGCAGCGCGCCGACTTGGCAATTTGCAATTCCAAAACTCCGTCGAGCGGCAGGTGAGAGAGAGCAGAGTGAACGATTGCGATGTAAGAGAAGGGAGCTCTGCATGCACGTGTGACATTGAGATGCAAGAGTGAATCGAAAAGCTGCTGCCTCGGCTTCATCAGTCTAGTCGCTGCCGCCGCCGACGCCGCAACCGCCGCAGTTGGTCACAGCAACTGTTGCACTTGTTTGTTAAACACGCAAAAGGTCACAAACTATATCTGTAGAGTAGCGACCTCTAGCGTTGGTGTTCTGTCCATACACAGTGACAGAAGTCCAACGAACACACAGATACGCCAATTGAAAGCAAAAAGCTTTCAGAAGGCGAAGCCGGGAAGGAAGCAACTAAATTGAACGGCAGACATTAATTGCCATGTGCGAAAATTGCACATAGACAATTAATTAATTTACGCATACTAGCAAACTTCGAAACCGCCTCCTACAACACCAAGTCCTGCCCTGTCCTGCCCGACCTCACTTGTTGCATATGAAATCGAGTGCGAATGAAAATATGTGTGTACATTTATGCGTATGTTGGGTGCGTCCCAACAGTCATATAATATATTTTCGGCGAGTTTCCGGCAAATCGCAAATATCTAGCTCCGGCCGAGGGTGGATTCCATATCCAAAGAATGTCTTTTGGTATCATTGAAGCTATCCAAACAACCGTTTTAACAGTCTTAGAATATATTCTTAGAGAAGAGACGTACCGAGAGATGTACCGAGTAGGTCCGGCAGATAATGTGCCAGATAACCAATCCTTGCGATTCAAGCTTAAGCGTTCAAGCTTTTGGTAGCTTTGAAATTGTTGATTTCAATATTATTATACTATGACAAAGAAGAAGCTTTCTGAATGGGACATGTTTTATCTACTTTAGAAAAGTCAATAACAGAGAAACAGTAACTTCGGTTGAACTAAAGTTCTAAAACTCTCCAAGATCAAATTTGAATTAAAGGTTTCTATATGATAATATACTTGTATAAATGGACGGTGGAATCCATGCATCTTTAAATCCATCTTTAATTTAAATATGTTTCATATTTAATTAAAAGTTTGACATTATTGAAACTCATTGCTCTAGAACAACAAACCGGGAAAATTGAACAATACTTTTTAGGCCCTGTACCGAAGGTACAAAAGCCTATTGGTTTTGTGCAAATGTATGTAACAGGAAGAAATAATGGTCGGAGACCGCCAAAGTTACCCCCATTATGGTCAAAAGTGATAGAGGAGTCGATATAGCCATGTCCGTCTGTATGAACAAAAGGATCTCGGAAACGGTAATAGATAGAGACTTCGTGTTTTTTGCATTCGACTAGGACTGTTTTGGGATTTCACAAGTCACCCCCAAGCCTAAAAATTTCTTCGGCACAAAAAAGAAAGAATGCTAGAAAAGAGATAACGTACCTCTAAGCCAAAATCCAGAAAGTTCATCAAAATCGGATAATAAATGACGATTTTATAAGCAAATGAATTTGAACGACCTATGATACTTCCATCCTCCCTTTTTCTTTTCATAAATAAAAAAATGTTTTATAAGGCACTTATTCATGCAGTGAGAAGTGGTCATGAGCTAAACTCATAAGCTAAATCCCCCTCAAGGGTAAAAACTTCTTCGGCACAAAAAAATGAAGTATGCCAGTATAGAGATAACGTCCCTCTAAACCAAAATTCAAAAATATCATCAAAATGAACGACCTATGAAAGTTCCGTCCTCCCTTTTCTTTTCAAACATAAAAAATGTATAATAAGAAAACTTATTCGTGCAGTGAGAAGTGGAAGAAGCAAAATACTTTTCATCAGAACAATTTTTTCCTTTTAATTTACTAGCTTTTTGTTTTTCACTGCTTGGTCATAAGCGAGTGAAACATTTAATGTGTTTGTTAGGCGAACTGTACTGGTACAGGGCCTCTTACTGTCGGTTACGCCCAACTGTAATTTTCTTACTTGTTTTTTTATTGCTGTTGTTTATCTAAAAACGCCAAATTTGTATATACGAACATAATATTTCGTAGAATTTCTCTCTTCGAATGTTTTACTTAATTCACATCTTCATCTCACTAATGATACTGTGAAAACTGAAAAGAATATAAGTTTATTTTGAAGGTTTCTCTCTATTTCGGGCCTTTGAAATAAAACTAGGTTATTAGTATTTAAGTTGTCATCATGGTTTCGTATACATTTGAGTAGTATTATAATTTCATTATTTCATGGAGTTTAAAACGCATGAAAGAAGTATCGGAGTCCTCATAAATTATATTGTATATTAAATCTTGATCAGACTTGCATGTATGTCTTTCCACTGTCTTTATGATTCAAAAGTGCCTCACTTTTTAAGATATCGATCCGAAAAGCATTATTCTCTTAAGCTGACTATAAGTCTTAGTTACCGCTATATGGTATGGATATGGATAGGTTTCCGCACTATCATGCGGGTTTTTGAATCTGTTCATTATTCGCCAATGCTCGGTCATACGAATTATGTCGGCCTCGATCTTCGAAAAGGAACTGATGCTCCTTGCGTACGCGGATGCCATTGACATTATCGGTACACAAGAACGGTGAGTCAACAAGACGTTTTCAGATATTGAAAGCAGTTTCGGCTTAAGGGACTTACGGTAACTGTGGGCAACAAAAAGTACTTGGTATCTTCTCGGTCTGTGACGATGGAGAACTTGAACTCTGTTGTCTACCTTAGATCCAAATTGACCAACAACAACGTCAGCATGGAGATCAGGCGAAAAACCGCACTTGCTAATATATGTTATTTTGGGATCAGCCAAAAGATTAGAAGTAAAGCCCTCTCTCGTATGAATTAAATCAAGATAAAGGCGAATATCATCCTTGTCCTGCTATATGGCGCAGAAGCGTGTTGCGAGTCTTTGAGGGAAAGATTCTTCGCAGAATTTATGGACCTATAACCATTTAAGTCTTTCTCCATGCTCATCTTACACTGTATACTTACACTTTATGCCCCAAAAAGTAATTATAGTAATTTAAATAACGTATTTTCAAAAAAAAGGTAAAAAATAAACTTGAAAATTTTCTGAACTTAAAACTCCTAACAAATTGTTCATACTTCCATAATTTGCATAATTCCATACAATTTATTCTTGTACTGCTAACAGGTCAACAAATTCATCAACACTCTGCAATCGGGTTCGTTGACATTTATATAAACAAGTAAGGAAATTTTAGTCGGGCGTAACCGACTGTAAGAGGCCCTGGGAGGAGTGGCAAAATTTTACTAAACTTGTAAAATTCCGGAGCAGTCCTAGTCGAATGCAAAAATCAAGAAGTCTCTATCTATTACCGTTTCCGAGATCCTTTCGTTCATACAGACGGACGGACGGGCGGACAGACGGACATGTCTATATCGACTTCTCTATCATCTGACCATAATGGAGGTAACTTTGGGGGGTCTCCGACCATTATTTCTACCTGTTACATACATTTGCACAAACCCAATAGGCTCTTGTACCTTCGGTACAGGGCCTAAAAAGTACAAAACCCTGATGACATGTCAAAAATGTAAAATTTCAGCTCGATTTATAGGGCCCGAAATAAGGTAAGACCGTTGAAATGGGCGGTTTGGCGAAACAAAAGTTTTATTTTATTTCTCAGAGTTATATTTTAATTTTTTTAAAAATTTGGCTGTACCATTGGATCTTAGATGCGTAGTCCATAGCTTCGTATCAACGCAGTCACTGGGCTCTAAAATTTTGACAAACAATAGATGAAAACATCCTTAGGACGTCCATTACGGTCCATGCGAGCAACACTGTATAAAAATTGTGGCTATACACAGTTGTGCTAAAAAATGCAACGTTAGCTTTTATTAATGGAAAATAGGTGAGAAGAGTCCAAAGTTTTCAGACCGTAATCCTCAGCTCTCTTATGATTAAAATCTTTTACAAAATGAATGAACCATGAATGAACCATTTCACAGAAATCAATATGCTCTATATCTGCCATGACCAATTGATAGCTTCCCTACCAAATTACTGATGGCATAGTAATTATATGAAAATGGGCATCAAGATTGGACGAACTCTTAGCAGAGAATATAAATTGAAATCACTCAAACCAAAACGGGTGAGCAACAAGCTCATAGATTTCTCCAATTAGGACAAACACATTGGCGTATTTTCGACCAGCGTAACACATTGAAGATTCACTTGGAATATATAGTGAATACTTCCACAATGGCAATGATGACATGAATAGCCATTGCAGGATGTACTGAGGATGCAGTTCTATCTCAAAATGGTTAGACCTATCAGGTGGCAATGTCTGTGTGGATAGCTAGCAAGCGGCCGAAAACAATTCAGAAGTTAGCATGCAAACATAAAATAGGGGCAATGCATACATTACTTACTGCCGCATTGGATGCCGCTGCGCAATCATATCCAACAACAAGCACATACATAAGTCATTCTAACGATATGAAGGTATTTTGACAGATGCCCACCCGTTAATATTCGTCTCTATTGAAAAGCTTGGTGTGAAACACAAATATGTATAAAAAGAAAAATGGAAAAATATAGCGACGAACTACAATAGTTAATCACGAGTATTCAGTAGATTTCCAGATAGCTCCTTAGCGGATAAAGTAACTGGCGCGGGAGTTTTCTGACTTCGCACGAACATCTTTGAATCGCTATGTAAATTTACCTGTGCAGTGCCTTACACCTAATAACACCCTTAGTTAAGGATTAAAAGAATATTCCATGACATTTGAAACGCAACCTGGACATATACATATATGTGTGTACAAATATTTAGTATATATATTTAAATACTCTTAGTATCTGTAAGTTTGTAATTGGTTCATGTGTGAAAATGTTGAACAAGTTCAAGCAGAATACACATGTCCATATGATGTCGACATGTGTTTCATATATGTAGGTATTCGAATGGCGAATATACTCATTTGAATGGCGCTGAAATGCGAAATGTGGCACGCGGTGGTCATCGACTCAGACGCATTAAACAGTGCAGTGCGTACTGCAATTGCGAATTTACTTTAGTGTCAATTCCATCGCATATCAGCGTAAATCTGATTATTTTAGTTATAAGTATGTATAAATGCTTCTGACACAGCTTTATAATTTATACAGTAACACAAAAAAGTTACATTTGAAACCATGTGTCAAAAATATTGTAAATTTAAATACTTTATGGTACACATCACTTGTCAGGAATAGCTCGAGCATCAAGCTCACACATCTGATATATGTGAGCTAATTAAATAATTGAGAAACGTATCTAAGACATATCTGCGAATTAGACAGCATCCAAAATTGTCCATTTTCATTAGTTATATCAGTTGTTCTAGTTGAAACTAGTAATTTTTGCAGAGCAGTGTGTAAACAAACAATTTCATGCAGCTAGTAACCCTTTTCATGCAGCTGGTAACCAGTCACCCTAGTAAGCAGTTGGTATTTAGAGCTGCAAACAATCTTGACGTGATAATAAGCAACTCGCAAAATTTCGGATATCAATTTGTTCTGTGTTTGTCTGTTCGACTGAAACTTTAAAACGGCTTTATCGATTTGGATGAACATTTCACTAAATTTGTGGCTATGACAAAGCTTACCGATTGGTCTTAACCTTATTCTGATATCTCTTATCATTTATTTATAAAAATTTTATCTATGCAAATTACATGGGGATATCTGTTATCATACTGTTCATATAGAGTGAATAATATTTTAATTTATTGCAAAATACGCAATCATGGACGAATTAAATAAGCCATCAAGAATATAATTCTGATCATTTTTTCTGTCTGTCGAACTGTGCGTACTTATGCGCCATATTGCCTCAATATTGGCGATATTTAGTTGAAAATGGTATTGATACAATACTTTTCAATCAGCCCTAGTTCTATGAGAATCGCTGTAACCTGGTTTCTTAAAAATGTAGCTGCCATATGAAAAACAATTTAAGCAGTTACGTTGTATTAAATTGAATAGTGTTAATAGTACATATAATAATTTTAATACGAAGTGTGTAATATGCAGAAGAAGTCGACGGAGACCTGACAAAGGATATATATATACCAGCTCGACGAATCGATCTAGCAATGTTCTCTGTCAGTTTGTCTGCCAAGATACCTAAGTCAGTATGCCTTCATACATTTAAGGGTAGCCACCAAGGGTGTTGCCAACTTTCTTCGAAGGGGGAGTTGTTATTATTTTTTTTTTAATACTTTAGTGTGATACGACGCTTAGAAACCCATAACTAAAATATTTCAAGAAACAAAGAAAATTTGACGAACTTTGGACTACAAAAACTTTTACAACTTTGCGTTTTTGTTCTAAACCCTTTTTGAAGGCATGTCCAATATACTCGCTGGTCCTTTTCAAGTTTTGGATTTTTTGTAAAATAAACTTTTTTATTTAAAGAGTTCTTCATGTGAAACATATGGACTACGAGATACCCTGTTCCAAACGATTTGCATGAGGGCTACGCTTTCTAGTGGTCTAATCTTGGCCTATATGAAATATTATGGCATTTTTAGCTTAATATACAACAACAATAATCTGTTTTTCATATAAAATCTCAGAAAGGTTGGCAACATTTGTATGGGGCACAAGGTGTACCTTGTAGTGTTCCAATCGTGTTCATTGATAGCTAGATATCTGAAGAATGATTAATAGAATACAAATATACAAGATTGAGAGCTCTATCTCGTTTAGTCTCCTAAATCTCCTTTTTCATATGGACATCTAGATAAACGGGCAGAGGGGCATATCTATATCGACTCGACTTTTGATGCTGAACAAATATATCAAAATACATTTTAATCACCATTTCAATAAATCGATATAGTTTCCTCACTGTGTAAAAAGTGAAATATAAACATCCTTTACCAGTAAAACTTTCCCAAATGATGTTTATTTGACTAAAAACCATGACTTAGGTTGCGCATAGCTCTTTGAGTTCGAGCAATATGGTGTCTGGTTGTCGATATTGAATTTTGATTACTGTCATATCTTTAGTAAAGATCTAGAGCGCTACCAAGGAACAAACATACATACATAGACAGGTAAACACATTACACTTTTCTGCGTCGAGTAAAATGTCGGCTGAAAAGCGTTTTATATATTTTTACGGACTACCTTTAATATTTGACACAGGAGCGAAGCTGATCCATAACAGCTCTTTTCGACTGGCAGCGTAGGTAAAGTTTGAATTTACTTAACCCTTATTTACTCCTAAAAAACTTCATAATCTGACCCTTTGTGTGGATTTCCACACATACGAGATTTCTATGCAATTTGCACTAAACAAATGATTTTTAGAGTACAAATTATGATATTTTATTATTTTCAAATTTATTATTATTTTTTTTATTTCCCTTATATGTATAATTAAATTAGCTTTTCTGCTAGACATTTTACACAAACATTTCGCTGGTGTGTACGCTTACAAACTCCTTTTTTGCAAAAGCAACACAATGTTTGATAAGTATAGTTTTTGTAGTTTGAACCTTTCCTATAACAAATGTGACATCTAGCTTTGCCATAGATGTTTAGTGGAACACTTTTGCATCGTTTTTGAGGAATGCCTGATGTTGATGGTGAGTTTTCACGAGATTCATTAAATTCGTAAGACCGAGTTGGACACGTGGACCGAGCTAAGGAAACACTGCGCAATACCTTTGACTCATTTACAGATTCTTCGTTGAGTCGACGCTGAGAAAGTTCGACGCATTGTTTGCTTGTTTTTTTGCCAATTCGGGTTCACATCATTATAAATTATCATCGCGTTTAGTGAAGAGATGTCAATCATGTTCATTATGAAAAATATAATAGATTTATATCAACCTTGAATACAAACTTATACTTCATACCTATAAACACCAGCCAAAATGAGTGCTTCGATATATGCATGGAACAAATTTGTATCGATTTCTATATAATTGTTTCCACATTTTTTTTTTCATAGGCGTTTGACCACTTTAGAATAAGATTTTCAATTGGTGGAGGAAAAATCTTTGATTTCATCAACACGAGTTTTAGCATATCGTGTTGTTCCTGGACGCAAATTGATGACATTTTCGTTACGTAACCTTCCTGCACCATCTTGCAGTGGTTCTGATTTCCAAACGATACCGTCTTTTGAAATGAACAATGGATCGGCGACATTATTAACTGATTCGTATAAGATTCGGATTCACTTTCTGTCAATTCATCACATTCTTCGGGCAAATACTTTTCATTATTTTCAGAAAGATCTTTATCGTCAGAATCAGTCAAAATTTCGATTAGCTTTTCATCGGTGAGATATTTTGGTCTAGCCATATTGTTTTTTCAAATAGTCACAAAATTTAAAATTCCAACCAATGTACAACGATAACAGGAATAAAAAGCAAACGAATTAATGCGCGTACTTTAAGCCAAAGAATCCTCAAAAAGTAAATGTAGTTACAAAATGCAAACGAATTTGTGCGTACTGTGCAAGTACTAGTTATAGTTTATACTTCAGAAACAAAGTGGCATCAACCTTTCTCATACAATGTAAATACGATATTGACTTAGTGTTTTTATTGCTAAAAGCAATTATGGATGATTTCATGAAACATTGATTGTGTTCGGGTAATCCCCTCTTTTCTCACACACTCTATTGTTGTTCTCACTCTCGCACTCTCGATTTGTTGTGTATAAGTTATCATATGTGTATTGCTATAAACTACAGACTCGACATAATCTATTATCTATGAATAATTATGTACGAATAAATGTGAAAGTGCCGCTTGAGTGGCATACAATTAGTTAAAATATTAAATAACATATAATTCTGACGACAGAAATTGCTATTTCTACAGAAAATACATAGAAAGCCCACATGTGTGGAAATTCACTCATAAGGGTCAGATTCTGAGGTTTTTTAATATTTCGGTACCTACAAATTTTTTTGCCTCCGAAAATGTGTTTTTGAATGTACATAATTGATCTGAGAGGAATTGTCTAAAAGTTTCATAAACATCGGTCGAAAAATAATTGAAATAAGGGTTAAATGACCTTAAACCCTCTTTCGGTCATGGCCGATAGACGGTGGCCGACGATAGTAGGTGGTGTTTCATCGTTAATTTGGCGTAATGTGAATATTTGGCCACTGGTCGACCTTTTTGGTCTGAAGCCATACTGATAGGGTCCTATCAGTTAATTTGTATGTGGCTTTAGCCTATTACGCAATACGGTAGTGTAATATGCTGCGGTAGTTGGCGCAAAGAGCGGGGTCTCCTTTCTTAAAGATAGGACAGAGAACACTGAGATTCAAGTAATTGGGTATACGTTCACCATATCTTGCATAATACTTGTTGCCTAACCAACTCTTCGAATCCGGTCTTGAACAACTCAGTTGGCGCTCATCAGAGCCTATCGCTTTGTTATTTTTCAGCTCGTTAATAACCAAATCGACCTCGTTATAATCCGGTGGCTCTACAAAAGTGTCATCATTAACTGGTGGCTCCAGAGTCATTTCTCTATCGGCGGAATTATGCACTTCATCGCCACCTAGTAAGTTACGAAAATGACTTCTCCATAATCTTCCTGAGCATCTGTAACCAGATTTCCATTTTTGTCCTTACAGAAAGTTGCTCCGGGCTTAAAACCTTCGGTCAGACGCTTGACCTTCAGATACAACTTTCGAGCTTCAATTCTAAAACATAAAATCTCAACATCCTCAAACTCCAGACAAGATAGTGGTTGGGACCACGTAACGTTTGCACGTCCAACACGCTCGATTCGTGCGATCCGTCAATCAAAACATGATCAATTTCGTTGCGTGTAATTTGATCTCAGCCATGTAGCCTCGAGGATGTTGAGGGTTGAAATCAGGTGTTACTAACTACCATGTTCTGACCTGCGGCGAAATTGATTAGCCTCTCTCCATTTTTGGAGGTAGTGTCGTAGAGGCTTCTGTTGGGCCAAAAATTCTTCCCTTCCCAATTTTGGCATTGAAATCGACAAGCACGATTTTTCTAAAAACTTACGCTTACTGTTCAATACGAGTTTTACCCTTTGGCGCTGCTTGAAGTTTGGTCCAGCAACAAACGCCCAGCAGACGCCGTAAATTCATATATTTTTGAAAATATTAAAAATAATTTAAACGAAGATATAAATAATTTAATATAAAACAAGTAAGAAAATTACAGCCGGGCCTAACCGACTGTAAGAGGCCCTGTACCAGTATAGGTCCCATAACGAACACATTAAATGTTTCCCGAGCTTATGACCAAGCTTATGACCACTTCTCACTGCACGTTATAAAACATTTTTTTAAATATGAAAAGAAAAGGGGGTCATTCAAATTCAATTGCTTATAAAATCGTCATTTATTATCCGATTTTGATGAACTTTTTGGATTTTGGCTTAGAGGGACGTTATCTCTATACTGGCATACATAATCCTATCAATCGCCCACCAGCATACACCGCAACTTTTTTTTTTTTTTTATTTCCCATGTTTTATACTCCTGTCGAAATGACACCTCATACATTTTATAATATTGAATCAGGCATTAAAAAAAAGAATTAAGATAGAGCAATTTCTAGTAATTCTATTGGTATTTATGAATATTGTTATGCAGGAACCCATGCATTGCTTACAGACAGCTAGTACTTACGGCTGCCTCGCTCTTCGCGAGATACCGTAACGTTTACTGTTTGTAGGTTAACATAGATTACCAGACACAACATGTGTAGTATTACTTAAAAAATAAATAAAAGAAAAAAAAAATTTATAATTTAACTAACTAATATTAATTAACAATTAATTTAAATATAAATTTGGTAGGTATAGCTGGTCGAATTCTTTTAAATCGGCGTCTTGTTGTCAACTCCAGAAAGGGTATGTTGTTCAACTCGACGTTGGAGTGTGATGCATTCTGCTAAGTTTTGTTATCTCCTCCTTGACAGTTGGAATCAAATTAAGAGTTTGTTGAACATAGACAGTTTTGATTTTTTGTTGATGAGCCAGTACAATTGGCGGCATTTCTCTTTTTTTTTGATTACGTTTTTTTAGGCCCTGTACCGAAGGTACAAGAGCCTATTGGGTTTGTGCAAATGTATGTAACAGGTAGAAATAATGGTCGGAGACCCCCCAAAGTTACCCCCATTATGGTCAGGAGTGATAGAGGAGTCGGTATAGACATGTCCGTCTGTCCGTCTGTATGAACGAAAGGATCTCGGAAACGGTAATATATAGAGACTTCGTGTTTTTTGCATTCGACTAGGACTGCTCCGGAATTTTACAAGTTTATTTTGAAATCTCCCTTTTTGTTTCATACATAAATAAATGTTTTATAAGGCACTTAGTGGTGCAGTGAGAAGTGGTCATGTGTTTGGTCATAAGCTAGGGGAACATTTAGTGTGTTTGTTAGGCGACCTGTGCTGGTACAGGGCCTCTTACAGTCGGTTACGCCCGACTGTGATTTTCTTACTTGTTTCAATATGCATCTTCCATGTTATTTTGCAATCTAAGTATTTGGCGGATTTTTCAATGGGTATGACAACATGGTTTATTTTTAAAAGGATGGGTTGGAAAGTTCGTTTTGTTGTAAAAATCACTTGAGTTGTTTTACTGCCATTAATTGTTATATACCATTTATCGAACCAGTTAGTGATGGTATTGAGGATACTTTGAAGATTTTTGGAAGCTACACTTAGATCATTATGGGCGTACAAAATGATAGTGTCATCTGCAAAAGTTGCAATCATGGAAGATGGCTCATCCGGCTCAAGGTTGTGCCAAACCTTGTCGAATGCCTTTTCCACGTGGAGAAAAACTCCAATACAGTATTTCTTGTGCTCAATGTCTGATGAAATTTTATTAACAACTCTGTGAATTTGTTCAATAGTTGAATGTTGTTCTCTAAAGCCAAACTAATGGTCAGGTATAGAATAACTTTTATCAAGTATAGGTTGCAATCTGTTTTTAAATAGTCTTTCAAACACCTTTGATAAGATTGGCAAAAGGCTTATGGGTCTATATGAAGCTGCATTAGTAGCATCCTTGCTATGCTTTGGAATTGCTATTACCTCTGCTACCTTCCAAGTCTTTGGGAAATTTAATTATTATTAATTATTAGTCTTATTATAGCATGGAACAAACTACGAAGATATAACATAGAGTGCAATGGAGCTTGTTTAAGTAACTGTTAACATATCGTAACCAGGCGATTTTTTTCTGCAAAGCGTAACTTTTAGCTCCTTAGTTGCACGGTTGAATTTCTTTTTGTCATCGGGACATCTTGTAGCTTGCCAAATTTTACGAAGTTTTCTCTTCGCTGCAATTTGATTGCGTATAGCAGCGGGTGTAAATTACGCATCCTTTTTTCTTGTTATAGACGGAGTTGCATTAAGCGCCGCCAAGGTTACCGTGTCGTTAAAATATAGAACGGAACTTTCGATGTCGTCTGGAGATTTCAATGGAACGTCTAGTCGTAAATGAGTTTCTAGAAATTATCTGTAAGCTTGTTTTCGAGTTGCACATGGTGGGCGAATGCTTGTTTGTTTTGAAGGTAGTAAGATACTCAAGTTGGATAGGGGAGTGATCAGAAGACAATTCGAACCTAGATTTAATAGTGATATTTTCCAAATTTATGTTTTTTATAATTCAAAAGTCGGTAAGATCTGGCTTTTTGTTTGGGTCTGTTTGCCAGTAAGACGGTTCACCAGTTGAAAGGTGGCATATATCGATTGTAGCAGAATTTCACCTTTTTTGTTTGTCAGCCGTGAACCCCATGATGTGTGCTTAACGTTAAAGTCGCCTGCAGCTATAAATCTTGGTCCCAGAGTTTTAAAAAAGTTGCTTTATTGAGCCTTAGAAATTTTGTGTCTAGGAGGACTATACAATGCTGTAATGGTTAAGGGTCCTTTTTGGTCATGCAATTGAATAGAAGTAGTTTGTATAAATTCGTAGGTATACTTTTCAGCTTCTGTGCATTTAATGTTATTTTTAATAACTATTGCTGAACCCCCATGGCCTGTACCGTCCGGATGATTTGTACTCTACACGGTATATCCTGTAATTTTTAAATAGTGTTTAATAGTGAAATGTGTTTCAGAAATCAGTGCCATATCGATACTATTTTCATACAAAAACTGTTTCAATTCAAGAGCATGCTGCATTAAACCATTAGCATTCCAGAAAACGATTCTTAAGTTGTCTGGGTTCATGTCTACGTGTTTAGTTTTGAGACAAGGAGTGTGACTACATTTAAAATGGCCGACATCTGTTCCATAAGTTGCTTCATCATAATTTTTAATTCCAGCAAGTCGTTCTGTTCGTTTGTTTCTACAGAATGATTTGTCGATAGAATATGTTGAGGAGTGGACCTGGTTTGAGGTATGGAAACTCTTGTTTGAAGACGGTGTGTTATATTGTAAATGTCTTTGTTATTATTGTAGGATTTAAGTTCAATGGAAAATAGCGGAAGCGGAGTTTTTGTTGTTCTTTGCTGTATGTTATAAATATTTTGAACTACGTGACCCAGTTCTTTGAGTTCTGATTTTATGTCTTCGACTTCGGCAGATGGATGCAACTTAACGATAAAAAATTATTCAGAAGACTGATACTCATATGAAGTATGGTAAAATTATGTAAGAGTTATCTGCATTATTATGAGAATCAGGTTAACTTTGGTCAAAATCGGAGGGGCGTTACACCAACAAGCTTATGCCGAAAGTTTGTGGATTTAGATTCTTATAGTCAAAGTATATTTGAACTTATCTTCTAGACGGACAATCGAGCAGGTATAGTTCGGCTTCGTTTTGTTACATATTGTGCATTCTGACATTTTAAGAAAACCAATAAGGCTACAAATTTTTTTGTGCAGATTATAAAAAAACACCAAAACTCAGGAAATATTATTTTAATCTAATTGTGCTATTCTAAAACTTTTACATTTTTCGGCTTTTATCAGCATGTTTGCACGTAATCCCGGTTGAACCCATTACCAACTCGCTACTTTACCATCAGTATGCAGGTCAAAGAAGTTATTAATTATGCTTTTAATGTCAGTCGTCGTCAAAGCCGCTTGCCTAGACGACGAATAAGCCGTTCACTTCACTGCCGCAGAGGGAGAAAGAAAATTAAATAACTACGTTGCGCGGTCTCAACTTGACAGCCATGCTAGCAGCTCGCGGCAACAATAGCCGCAGTGTCGGACAGTCAATTCGCTTATCTATTAGACATCTCCCACAATTGGAGCTATACACAACTTCTGGAATAGCCGCGCAAAGCACGTTTAGCGGCACCCTTGGAGGTCTCGGCCCGACGAAAGGTCGTAGACTTGGGAAAGTATGAAAACGGCAGTTAAATGAATGTTAAACGATATTGAAACAGCAATTTAAAATTTATTTGAAGCAAGATTAATATCGTTGCCCGTAAAGGGTTACGCATTGTTGTGAAAACACACCTTGCCGCGTTGTCTCTCTGTATTTCTATTGGGACAGGCAGTCACTCTTTCTTCTTGTCAGTCAGTCGTCCGTCCGTCCGTCCGTCAGTCAATCTTAATTCATGCCGCTCGCTACTTTCGTGAGTGATATACAATGAACAATTAAGGCACCGCTGAGATGGCCGTGTCTGCCGCATTACCCAACTAAACTATACTCTCTGAAATATTCTGTTTGTTCAATCGAGTTTGGATTGAAAGTATAAAAAAATTAATTAATATTATTTTTGTTACATTATATATTCGAAGCGCATTTGCTTGTTCATCGCTCGCGCTCAATTCGGCTTTAATTTGAAGCCACAGCTGTACAGGAAGTCTTTCGGAACGTGACTGAGTAGTTTTTCAAACGGAAAAGACAGCCGAACATGCATTAGAAAATTGAATTGTACATTGGAATTACATTCAATAAAACTATCTAATTTGCATAAATGAGTTTATTCGAGTAATAACAATATTGACCGCCATAAAAATCGATTCATAACTCCAAAGGGGAATATAAAAATTTGGTCAGCTGCGCGCAAGTATAGCAATATAGTAACTGAAAAAAGTCGCTGCTGTTAAGATTTTTTATACGATAAAGCTTATTATACTCTCCACACGTAGTGGGAATAGTATTATAAAAGAAGGCATTGGAGACCCCAAAATTTAGATATACCCTCCAAGAAAGAATCGGTATCTACTTAATACTATCTCCCAGGCAGTTAGGCAAGTAAATTATGTTATGTAACGAATGAAATTTCGAGTGCCGATATATTGAAAATTTTGCGAAAGGCTTTTCGTAAATCTGCTTTGTCAAAAACGCGGAATTACGTGTGGTAAAAAGCGTTCAAGGATGGTCGGGAGATGTCGTTCTGGACAGTCTTCAACGAGTGAGACCGATGATAACGTCGATAAAGTAAATGAAATCTTTGCGGAAAGTAATCTTGTGAGCTTGAGAGAGATCGGTTGTGTACTGAGATGTCACACGAGAGCGTATGTACGCTTATGCGCGAAAATTAGAGCTGAACTAACTTCAAAAAAGGATTCGAGAGCAGGTAGTTGAAGACATGTTGGAACAAGCCATCTTGGATCCTACCTTGGAACGCCTAATTACTGGCGACTAGACATAATTGTACGAATACGACGATGTCTCTTACGACTCGATTTGAATTAGCCACGTCCGTCCATCTGTCTGTCTATTGTCTGTATTAATCAGAACTAATCCTTCAGATTTTAACATATCGATCTAAAAATGGGCTTGGAGATTTGTTATATTGTAAGCTGAACATAAACCATAATCACCGTGCTACGCCTAGTTAAAGATATAGCTCTCATACAAAATTAATTAAAGCAAATAATTTAAACCAGTGAAATCAGTATATTTAATTTATAATAATAATAATTTTTTATTTACTATAAGTTTTATTTCAACCAGATGGGTGTCATAAAATTCCAGCAGCTGCACTGGGCTGGGCACCTCATTCGAATGGATGAAAGAGCACGCATGGTTTACATGGGCGGCCCAAACTTCATTGGAGGAAGCCGAAATAGAGGACGACCGGGCACGCGTTGGGATGACCAGGTATGGAGAGATCTCTCCGTACATGGCATTCAAAACAAAAAGAGAATGAAAGCTGGTGTGTCTACCTAAATGCGACCATGAGCGGAAGACGGTTGACGGCCATTTAAGTAAGAAAAATGGGTGTCCAAGTTCCATGCCATTAACCAAATGGAAAAAGTTTCTTTTTCGAAGTTATAAGACAATGTAGCAGGCGGTGAAGCGCACCGGGCCTCATAAATGAGAGTTATAACACTATTGCATGGCAATTACAACACTACGTCAAGACAATGAATGAAATGCCAAGGAGCGTATCGCCTAGTGCGCCGCACCTCCTGCTACAATATCTTGTAATTTCGGAAAAGAAAAGTTTTCCTATCTTGGTATATAGAGTTTACCAACAATGAAAAAAAAGTTTTTCATTAATGTCTTATTGAAGATGGTACACGTATATTACAAATTGTGAAGTCTGTTTGGCTGTCCGTATGAAAAGCGAGATCTTGGTGACTATAATAAATGGAGCTTTCAAATGTGGATATTTATTCTTTAGATAACGAATGTGCATACGCTCCCTCTCTCCCTAAGGGGGGATGGGAATTATTATGCAAACGTACTACAAATTCTGAGTTTTGTTTGAAACAATTTTATTCGTCTTGTTCATTTTGCTAGAAACATTGAAATTGGGTTACCTTACATTAATGCTTATAAAGTACAAACAAAACTGTTTCACCTTTCTCAGTATGAACAGTTTTTTAATGTGAAATACAGTCGTTAGGAACAGGGTATCTCATAGTTGAGTGCACTCGACCGCCGCGTCCTTTCTTGTTTTGATCGGTCTTATCAGCAAAACTGTTTTAATTTTTTCATTAGTACTAGTGGTCTTACAATCAATAAATAGAATCGGGAGAAAAATTTATGTTTAGTTTGGTCAAAGTCAGAGGGGGCTATGTCCCACCCTTCATATAAGCCCTACAAAACAATCTTTCCATCCAACTGAGGTACAGGAGTGAATGTTGGTAAACATGTTAAAGGGATCTGGAGAACAAGTCGGGTTAAGTTTGGTCTAAATCGAGGGCAACGATGCTCCACCGCCCATACATGCGAGTGGATGTTCAAGACGAACATGCTGGAAGGATTTTTTAATCGCATTGTGACTTTCGATAAAAAGTGGATACATTACGACGTCTCCAAGCGCAAAATATCATGGGACTTGCCAGGCCTATTGGCCTATTCCCACTTTTTGAGGTATATCCCATCCAGACCCTAAAGGATATTGGGTTTGAGGTTTTCCAGGATATGTTTCATTTTAAGTTGAAACATTTAAAGAATAATTTTTAAAGAAGTCTTTGCAGAGCATTAAGGCTTCGGATCTACCGAAGTTAAGCCATATTCTTATTTTTAAAACGGTCTCTATCAACTATATATTTATTATGGTGACTATCATGGATGGACATGGCTAGATTGACTCCTCTTGTCATTGTTTTCAAGAACACACAAGGTGTGTCTCAATATTTCCCGAACTTTTTTTCCAGGGCATTTTCTGGTAACGCCACCCCTTGCTTGGTAAGGTACAACTTTCATTGACATTCTATTCAAAATTTTATGAAAATTGGAGAAGAAGTGGAGTAATGTGAAAGTATGTTTTTGTCATCGGTGCAAAAATGAGTGTTGAACACAGAGCCAATATTAAGTTTTGTTTTAAAATTGGTAAAACTTTAACCGAAACTCACGAATTGATGAAACAAGTTTTTGGGCATCGCATTTTGGTCGACCAATTGGGCTTTCCTCGTTATCAATTGAAAGACGAGGAAAAAACGCTTCGGATTCAACATTCGAAAGACATCATTAAAGATGCCAAATAGGAACAAAACTTCCTATTCAACATTGTTTCTAGTGACGAGACATTGTGTTTTTAATACGACCCTGAAACCAAGCGTCAAAGTGCCGAATGGAAGCCTCCCGGTGAGCCAAAACCTAAAAAATCACGTTAGGGGATGTCAAAAGTGAAGAAAAATTTGATTTGTTTCTACGAATCGAAGGGCATTACTTACTAAGAGTTCGTTCCACCGGGCCAAACAATTAATAGGCCATTTTATTTTGCTGTTATGAGGCTTTTGCTCTGTCGTATTCCACCAGAATATCGCGAAGAATGAAATAGGCGTTTGTTGCACGATAATGCAGCATCTCATCGATCGACACTTGGGACCGATTTTTTGACCACAAATCGCATTTTGACCATCAACCACTCGCCGTATTCGCCAGATTTAACACCATGTGACTTTTTTCTGTTCGGCAAGCTGCAATTATTCATAAAAGAACGGCGCTATGCTTATGTGGAGGCAATCCAAAATGAGATAAAAGACTCACTGGAAATTTTATTGGATCGATCAAATGATTGTATTCAGTCGGAGGGAGATTAATTTGAATAATAAAAAAACAAGTACTCAAAAATCTATTGTAGTTTCATTTTATTCCAAGAATTCGGAAAATTTTGAGACACACTTTGTATTTTACTTTATAGGATCTTCGTTGCTACACTTCGGTTATAGATGGTAAAATTTTTATTTTTTTGAATAAATAAAAACATTTGATTTAATTGATTTTCTTGCTCTTGGGTTTATTGGCCTCAAATTTCATATATATTTTTTTTTTTTTATTATTTCCCATGTTTTATACTCCTGTCGAAATGACACCTCATACATTTTATAATATTGAATCAGGGATTAAAAAAAAGAATTAAGATAGAACAATTTCTACTATTTCTATTATTGTTATGCAGGAACCCATGCATTGCCTACAGACAGCTAGTACTTACAGCTGCCACGCTCTTCGCGAGATACCGTACCGTTCACTGTTTGTAGGTTAACAAAGATTACCAGACACAACATGTGTAGTATTACTTAAAAATAGTTACAAATAAAAGAAAAAAAAATTTATAATTTAACTAACTAATATTAATTAACAAATAATTTAAATATAAATTTGGTAGGTCTGCTGGTCGAATTCTTTTAAGTCGGCGTCTTGTTGTCAGCTCCAGAAAGGGTATGTTGTTCAACTCGACGTTGGAGTGAGCCATTAGTCGAATGTGATGCATTCCGCTAAGTTTTGTTATCTCCTCCTTGACAGTTGGAATCAAATTAAGAGTTTGTTGAACATAGACAGTTTTGATTTTTTGTTGATGAGCCAGTACAATTGGCGGCATTTCTCTTTTATTTGATTACGTTTTTTTTCAATATGCATCTTCCATGTAAGTTTGCAATCTAAGAAGATACCCAAGTATTTGGCGGACTTTTCAATGGGTATTTATGATTTATTTTTAAAGGGATGGGTTGGAAAGTTCGTTTTGTTGTAAAAATAAAAAAAAAATAAATTTTACTGCCATCAATTGTTATAGCCCATAGTGTCATCTGCAAAAGTTGCAATCATGGAAGATGGCTCATCCGGTTGAGGTATATCATTGGTAAAGAGCACATGTAGAAGAGGTCCCAAAACGCTCCCTTGGGGTATGCCTGCATTTATATGCCTTATTGAAGAGTAAGTATCTTTGAATTTTACGTAGAAGTGCCTGTACGATATGTAGCTTTTTAGCAGTAGGTAGAAATCGTGCGGAAGGAGGGATTTTAGTTTGAGTAGCAGTCCCTTGTGCCAAACCTTGTCGAATGCCTTTTCCACGTCGAGAAAAACTCCAATACAGTATTTCTTGTGTTCAATGTCTGATGAAATTTTATTAACAACTCTGTGAGTTTGTTCAATAGTTGAATGTTGTTCTCTAAAGCCAAACTGATGGTCAGGTATAGAATAACTTTTATCAAGTATAGGTTGCAATCTGTTTTTAAATAGTCTTTCAAACACCTTTGATAAGATTGGCAAAAGGCTTATGGGTCTATATGAAGCTGCATTAGTAGCATCATTGCTATGCTTTGGAATTGCTATTACCTCTGCTACCTTCCAAGTCTTTGGGAAATTTAATTATTATTAATTATTAGTCTTATTATAGCATGGAACAAATTACGAAGATATAACATAGAGTGCAATGGAGCTTGTTTAAGTAGTACTCCTGTTAACATATCGTAACCAGGCGATTTTTTTCTGCGAAGAGTATCTTTTAGCTCCTTAGTTGCACGGTTGAATTTCTTTTTGTCATCGGGACATCTTGTAGCTTGCCAAATTTTACGAAGTTTTCTCTTCGCTGCAATTTGATTGCGTATAGCAGCGGGTGTAAATTACGCATCCTTTTTTCTTGTTATAGACGGAGTTGCATTAAGCGCCGCCAAGGTTACCGTGTCGTTAAAATATAGAACGGAACTTTCGATGTCGTCTGGAGATTTCAATGGAACGTCTAGTCGTAAATGAGTTTCTATAAATTCTCTGTAAGTCAAATTTCATATATGAAAACATTTTCTAAATACAATTTTCAAGTGTTTTTAGCTGGATATAATACTTCTCGACTACTTCATTGACGTTTGTTCTCTGTGATATCTATATATATAAAAATGAATCCTGTATATATCTATGTATGTATGTTCCTTATAGGAAGCAAAACCATCCAACCGATTGAGCTGAAATTCACAGACGATCTTTAGTTCATTCAGGGGAGTGTTCGAGTAAAGTTTGGTCAAAATCGAGGGGGGCTGTGCCCCACCCCCCATACAAGCGATAAACAAAATCCATCATATCTTTGCATCCATCTGAGGTACGGGGACGAAATTTATTACACATGTTAATTGGATCGGGAAAAGTAATCGTGTTAAGTTTGATCAAAATCGAAGGGGGCTATGCCCCACCCCCCATACAAGCGGTAAACAACATTCAACATATCTTTGCATCCAATTGAGGTATGGGGACTAAATTTAGTGCACATGTTAATGGGATCGTGAAAAGTAATCGTGTTAAGTTTGGTCAAAATCGAAGGGGGCTGTGCCCTACCCCCATACAAGCGATAAACAAAATTCAACATACCTTTGCATCCATTTAAAGTACATGGATGAAATTTGGTGAACATGTTAATGGGATCGGATGAAGTAATCAAGTTAAGAAAAGAGAATAAAGTTTCATAGTTTAAAAAATATTTTGTTTATCGGTTTTGAATATTGCTGGAAGATGTAGAGAAATGCTTGGAGTCGAGTAGGAGGAGAATATATTGTGTAATAAAAATAATTTTTACTGGGCGCAGCAAAGCGTGCCGGGAACAGCTAGTATTGATATATAATTGGAAATCTGAGTATTCCGTTGGCAATTTAATTAAATCTAAAAAATCGTTTTCGCTTACTAAGTAAATGCATTTGCATAAATTAAATGAATTTAATGATGTGCAAAAGATAACCTAGTGTTCTCAAAATATGCTGTTCTGTTTGGTTTGTGTAGTAGACAAAAGAGACTAAGGAAGAAAGAAGATAAGGGTTTAAATCCTACTAATATTATAAATATATGTATAGATGTTCCTCTCTTACGGCTAAACCGCTCAACCAATTCGTCTGAATTTTGGAAAAGAGATAGATGGGATGATGGAAAAGAACATAGGGGCACCACTCCAACACCCAAGAACCCCCCACCCCAATAAAAGCGACAATCAAAATTTGTCATATCTTTGCGTCCATTTAAGGTACAGAGATGAAATTTGGTATACATGTTAAGAGGATGAGGAGAGTCAACCTGTTAAGTTTAGACAAAATCGAAGGGGCGTTGGCGTTTGGTGTACATGTTAAGAGGATCATGAGAAGTAAACGGGTTAAGTTTGGTCAAAATTAGAGGGACGATACACCAAAAATGTGGCAAAGTAAGAAAAGTAATTAGATATCCTACTTTTTATCGGAAGATCCGCGGACGAAGTCGCGGGTCAAAGCTAGTTATTTAATAAACCATTCATCAAAGTAGAAGAACAAAAACTGCATAAAATACTTTCACCAATTGCTATAAAAGTTGCATATGCATGAAAGTACTCTGCGACTACCACAATAAAATTTATATACTAACATAACAACGTCGACTTCATCTTCGCGCCAGATCAAAGACACTCGTCGACATCGCAGCTAATTCGGAAATCTATTGGCGATGTTATTTTCACATTGTCATCAGCACCTCATTATGAACATCTTAGATAATATTTATGTTTAATATAAAATTTCCTCAACAGTAGCCAGCGTGCGTCACCTTTCGGCAGCACTATCAACGCCTCCAATCTAAATGAAAAACAAAATTGAAAAAAATTACTCATTTCCACTTCCAAGGAAACATTAAGCGAACCGACGCGCTGCATTCAGCGGCTATGCATACTCGTAGATGCATGTGGCTTTAGATGTGTTCGTGCGAGTATCTGTATCTGCGTTGGAATATCTCATTGGCATTCATAAATTTGGATTCGCTTGCCTCGTTCGCTCGTTCGTTTGTGTCTCGTTTCAAAGTTTGCATTAATGTTTGGCTGTTTGTTTGTTCGTTCATTCGTTTGATACTCGTGGCCAAATTCCAAAAAGCAATAAAATAAAATTAAGCAAAACGGCATTTTAATAACGCTTCCCTCTAGATGGCCCGTTCGCTTGTTCAGGTGTTGTTGTCGACTGATGTTGGCGTTCGTAATGGGCTATAATGGATCTTCCTAACAATTTGATGATTTATGTTGCGCACCTAGCGGTTGTTTTCCTCGTTTCGTTTCGATTCGTTTTGTTTCGTGTTTTTCGTTACCTTTTCTTTCATTCGCAGTTTGGTGTTGGGTCTTTTATTATTATCATTATTATTTCTTCGTCGTCATCTTTATCGACAATCCATTGTTATAGTGAATGGATGACTGTGATGTGTTTGTTGCTACCGCGTTGGCTTCTGCTTTGCCTTGTCCCGGCTTCAGATCATCCACTCCTCTCCGACCTTAGTTGCTGCATGTTTGTTTTGTCATAATAAACCACTAAACGAGAGCGTATAAAAAGTAATTTTCCGCACCTGCTTTGGCCGTCCAGAAAATACTACATCAAAACAAAGTTTCTTAATTTACGAACTGTCCTCTTCTAACGATTACCACACACGAAACAAATGTCTTTTGAAAGGAGACTTATGCGGTCGATTTTTTATTTGAAAGTATTCTGACTTAAATGGTGCTTGCATCCTGAAACTCATTGTGAATATTTTATACCCTGCATTCATACGTATTCATGTTTTCGTATTAAAGTACACATATTACTGTATATGTGTGAACGGTTATTCGTTTAGTTAAAATTTAGCGTGTTGAGTTTTTCATAAAGCTTATAAAATATTTTTTTGATCAACTCGTTAAGAAGATTCGATCTAGAGGACGGAAACATATACATATATTGAAGGCTAGCTACTTTCACGCGACATTGTATGCGTCAACTACAACTACTACTACAACTACATAAACACGAACTGACATTACTTAGCCTTCTCGGTGGTTCTTATTTCTCATGATGCCCTTTATACATATATGTAAAGAAATCAAATCCATCTATATAAAATTGATGGTGGCAAATTTTGTGATTCTCCTATAATGCAGTTACAGACCCCCTTTTTTCAAGTGAAACGATTTTAACCCCATGCATCTACCAAGTCTGACAATACTATCTCAATATGAAGATATGTCACTGTCCATTTGATCTTAATTCTCGCAATGTATTTTACATATGTACTAATCTTAGCTCAAAAGTTTCTAAAGTTCGAGTTAAATTTTTCTCTTAAATGGAAGCGTGGTCCTCTCATATTTAAACCTTACAAAAAAATATTACTCTCTGAAAAGTTCAAAATTGTCGTTTGAAGATAAACTAAACCACAACTTAATGATTTTGACACATAAACCCAGAAAGCAAGACAGGATTGAATGACGGTTACTTCTTCTAATGTTCCCAAGGTCCTATATGGAATATTTTATTAGAATTGAAGTTACTCCAGACATGGTATTTTTAACTGAAAAAAACGACTTGTATCCATATAGGAATAAATCCCCCATACAAATTTAAGATTCAATGGAGTTTACAGAGTATCTCAAAGTCAAGCACACTCGTTCGTTCTTGTTGACTTTGTACTCTCACTCACATTTAAAATTATTTTTTTAAATAACTTTGCTATTTAATACATATTCTGCAAATTTACTTATCTATTTAAAAATAATTAAATTTCCATACCTTGTATCCATAGAATAAAAAGGTATATGTGACCTGGTCTGTGAAAAGGAGGCTTCCGTGCGAAAACAAGCCCCCTTTTTTAATAGACATAAATTTAAACATACTTAATATGTGACTTTATTAAGTTTATTCAAATGTATGGAACCCGCAGAATATGGGAAGAAGATATATATTCTTGATCAGCATCACAAGCCAAGTCAATAAAGACATATCTGTTCCTCATTCAGTCTGTCTGACTGTCTGTATGAAAATTGAGAACTTGGACTTAGAGCTTTCAAGTTTGGATATTTAGATGTCATAACTTTTTCTTCAGATCACTTGCATTAAAGGATTGCTATTGATATTGCTACTTACCATGCAAACCTGAACCTCAATCTGTATTTTCTTATGAACAATTTATTGATGTTGTTCAGTCTGCAAGACACACTAAATATATCCATCCATATATGTACAGATAGGACCATCAGAAGGGGTATGCCCAAAACAAAACAATTCCCCTTCTGGGATTTTGTAAGAAAATATTTTGTTGTGGTATAGTTTAGCTTGAAACGACAATTTTGGTGTATATAAAACTAATAATATCCCAAATGGATCAAGATAAAAATATATGCCCTATACATATTTAAATATGTAATTAGGGTTCATAGTATAACTTTTTCTAACTTGTTGTTGCTGTGTAGCGTGTAATATATGACATGATTCTACATGAATTTCCGAAATTTGGGGCTTTTAAAATATTTGTATGTGTCATTGTGTCGCGCGTCGTCGAGAATATTAAATTAATTACTTTTTTGACCCCACACACTGTCGTCGACAGTTAGTTCTTTTCATAGTACGTGGCAGCAAATGTTTCATAGAAGATGGCTTATTTCTCACCTTTGGAGCCGCCATCGACCGAATTGAGTATCCAAGTATCGCAACTAAAAATGCTTGCGATGTCTTAGAATGTTAAGCTGACACAATGCTAATGTAATGGTCAAACTCGAAGTCGTACTCCGACGCAAGTTTGTGTGATCCGGTTCCACGATTCGGACTGTGCCCATTTTTGTCTATGCATGAAAACATGAACATATTTTGTTTGTAATTTATTATACGATGTTGTTTTGTTTACGAAATTAATTTTATATCTGTTGTCTGTTTGGCCTGCCTGCTACTGCTTCCATCATGTCACATTACTGCATACCGCTTACCCGGTAAAAGCGATCTAACTCGGACAGAGTTTGGTGAACATTCTTGCTGGATTGTTGGATTCAAATCAATGCGGTTTTCTTTTCAGTCTGGTGCGATTCAAAAGAAACAATTTGCATATATATTTCTTGTCGTTTTACAATGGATTGGCAAGGTGTGAATTAATTTGCTCCTCATGCCGAATGTCAAAGTGCGCTGAAGCCCTAAGCCACACACACTATAAACGCTATTCGACAGTCAAAGGTACATATTTCCACGAAATCGTCCCATTCGGCTTGGCTACATTCTACCTCTCAATACTTGTCTGCATCCATGCCTATGTCGCCACTGATACTGCTTGCTGGCAGCCTGTTTGTTGGTTTTTGTATTAAATACTTATCAACAAATCTCCAAAATCGTTTCTTCCTTTGCCTGTCAATTTTACATGTTGACACTTTTGCGCCCTGTGAATGGGCTCGAAGCGCTTGGCAATGTTAACAACCATAGAGGTTTATCATTTGGCCAAGGTGTTGCCGCCGTTGTCTCTGCCGCTCTTCAAGTAACTGTGACTTTTTGTGTTGAATCGGTCTTTCGATTCCAGTCGATTTCTTGTTGTTGGTTTTTATTTTTCTCCCGGGATTTGCACATACGTTACGGTGCTGTAGGAGAGAAGGGCGTTGCTGGACGTCACAAGTTTTCGAATTTCATGAATGAATCTTAAGCTGCGGATTTCGAAGCCTTTGACGAACAAACGGAAATTGTTGACGCCGCTGATGTTCTGACAAAAAAGAAACAATGCGCGTAGACGGAAGAAGGTGTATTGTCCAACGGCGACGGAAGGGATCTGGCCACAATCACATACAGTGTCTACACGTACCATTTTCGCATGTCCATTTACGGTCAAAGCCAAAGACTGACAAATCCGCATTTGAGCAGCTGCGTCGTCGACGCAGAACTACATTGTGATCCAGAGTTTATCGTGTTTGCTTAATAAAATGCCAATTGATTGGGAAAACTACTTGGCGTTTCGGGAGTTTTTTCTTTATTATATACTCGTACATAATCACGTCCTCGTAGCGATGTCAGATATAAGTATGTGTTATTGAGTGCCACACTATTCAAAAGCTTTGTCTGGAGTAAAAACAAAGATGCAATAAATCGAAAGCAGAGCAAAAGAATCGAATACTAAATCAATTTCATTTCATTGAGTAAAAGCATTTTTAACCTTAGAATGAAAACAGGAATTTGTCGTTCGTCCAAAGCTGTCCCGAAGCCGAAGCAAAAGGTGTCAAAAGTGATTGGATCTTTAGCGAGAGTTCTGCATTTCATTGAGAACTCGAGCCTCGAACCGGACCCATATCATTTTTGTGTGCTCATCCTTTGTGCTCCACACCCGGCGCATCGTGGTGACAGCGTCTGTTGCCTCCACTATGAAAACACATTCATTTGCACTTTACCTTGTTCAGTACCCGCCGTCTCACTGTTCCATCTCTAGTCGCGTTTGCAATTTTCGTACCACCATCAAAAAATGCTCGTCGCGTTGCCTAAAACAAACGCGACAATCAAAAGACGAAATACTGCATCGACTAAAAGACAACAGGAGCAGCAACAGAAATAAGACAACAACAGTATCTGATTTGAAACATCCGGTCGCGATTGTCATTGCCACCTCGACCTTTTTGCGTGGAACGAATAGCGCGGTGCGGGTGATCCGAGTAGTGACGGCTAGTAAGGAGTTGTGTGGCAGCCACAGTCAACGAAGTCTGAGGCGCGTACCCAGATCGGGCACACTTCCTGCACTCTGTCGTTTTAGCTGTCGCTATTGTCTCAAAGTCCTATTGCTCGTAGTAGTTCAGCTTCTGCTCCTAACACCCTCAGCCCATCAGCTTCATTATTTTTGCTGCAACAGCACTGCGATATCAATCGGATTCGAATGTGATTGTCGAATGCGCGGTAGGTAAGTGTTAACGATGTTTGCGAACGTACTCTGTTCTTGGCAAAAAGTGAGAAATGCGATGAAAAAATTTCAACACGTTATTTCAATTTAAAATGTTTATAATTCAAAGCGCTTTTGTCTGTGGTTCTAATGCAGCAAACTGTGCAGCCATCGATTTCGAGTCAGTGTTAAGGAGTACAATAATTTATTTTATCCAACGATGAAATGGCGTTTAAAGGGATTAATTACAGATAGATATTTTGTTGCAAATATTTATTAAAATATTACGTTTTCAAACTTGAAGTATTTATCGAACTGAGAAATATGTATATTGCAGACCTACATAAGGTAGTGTCTATGGAATGCATTTATTTGTATGTGAAGCAAGCTTTTGATACGATTTACAGGGAGGCTATATATCCCGCTCAGTACAACATTTATGGTTTCATTCATCGTTTCTATAATATTACTCTCGGTTTAATTGTGTTGCGTCGTAACAGCGTGGACCTTAGAAAACACATGAATTTAAATGAGTGGGATGCGCTTAAAATCGCAAAATAATAGAACACACAGAGGATCAATGACTATAGGTATGTCCGTCCGTCGTTCGCTCGTGTGTAAGACCTACTATGTTTCAGAAACGGTGAAAGCCACGTAAAAAAAAATATAAATATTATCTATATACATATGTATGTATGTTTTTTATGGACAGCTAAACCCTCCCCCTGTTTAATAGATCGTACATTTCCCGGTCCCATTAAAATGTATTCCAAATGTCATCCCTACACCTGAAGAGGATGCAATGATGTTACCAATTTCGTTTAGCACTTATAAGAGGAGCGATCACCGCTATAACTATTTTGGCCATACTTAACAGTATTACGCTTCGTGACCCCAATAACATGTATACCAAATATCATACCTGTACCTTATATGGATGCAAAGATATGTTAAATTTTTTTTATCGAATTTCTCAATTTAATTAGGAATGTTTTATCAGTTCCTCCTGTCGCATCTAAGAAGATTAATGTAATAACAACACACCTTAATAAAAAACTTAATTGAATATAGTATAATGTGTATAATATGTACTATATCTGTGCTCCGTGCTTCGCCACTCAAACCAATCAGCTTAAGCCGTAAATAGGCATTAATTTTGCGAATATTTATTTTGATGTTTTAACGGTAGAAAGTCGTAAAAAAAAGTATAACAAATTTTTGTTTCTGCGTACCCAGATTATTTAATTTTGTTTTTAAATTATTTGTTTATTTTGAAATTATTTTAAGGAAAAAATTTAAAAAAATAATATTTTAAGATTTCATAAGTTGTACAGAGAATTCGGCCATTTGACTTGTTTTTCGATAAGCTGAAACACGACACGTAACAAATTTTTAAGCCAAGTTTATGAAGTATTCATATTGCTTTTTTATATTTTCTAAACCTACATCATAGACATAAGCAAAATTATTAGCATATCATGGTTAAAGGTATAAAAAAAATACATCGACCATATAGTCTTTCATTCCTTGGCCATCCGCCATAAAGATTTAATGTTCAAAAGTTCTATTATATTGCATTATCATCGAATCCATTCATACAAATGAGTAGAAGTGGGTTAAAATTGGCTTCCAACATTTATGCATGAGACTCTTTCATATATTTTTGACATGTTTTATTACACTGCAATAAATACTCATATAAATAGTTTCAAATGCATTCAAATTTCAAGTAGAAGTAGCAGACAACTGAACAATAATTGTTAAGATATTTGGCATTGTGTGAACTGTTTATGCCGCGAATGTCCATAATGGGTTAAGTTTTAGTTATTTTTCTGAACTTGTAAAATAGCAAATAGAATAGAAAAAGAGCAAGCGAGAGAGAAGAAACCGTTAATTATCTTCTCTCTATTAATATTTGTTATTGCAATAACCCACCACCTTTTGCATAGATTTTGTTTGTTTTGTTACTTTTTAATCGCTTGCATTAAAAAGTTCAGTTGCAATCTCGACTCCGCGCCGTTAATTCGATCGTGCTAGGTCTCTGCCGCGGTTGGCAGAGCTAGTATTTTGTTTGGTGTTTTTTATGCTCCAACGTTTTGCTGTTGGACGCATTTTTATATACTTTAAGTTTATATTATTTATTATTAGTGTGAATAATAATAAGTAAATAATAATTGGTGCAACTTGGCATCACATATAGTGATCTACATATATACTGCATTGTGAACATTTATAGTTAAAATAAACGGAACTAAATTAATATTAGAAACGAAAACAAAGGAGAGTGTCATATATTATTTAACAAGGCAAGCTGCGCTTTATTTGGTGCAAATATCTCGTGGCTTTAAAGGACTATTTGTTGAGCGGACTTACAGGATCACTTGCAGGACTATAAGTTGGTGTGTATATAAAGTATCTTATATGCATCAATGCTGTGTAGGTTTTTATTCTATTACAGGGAGTGAATGCAGCACCGCTAGCGACTAGGTCGCTAGTTCAGCGGAAGTGACAACGTCGCCGAAGCTGGAGATTTTGGTTTACTGGCCACGCCGGTGAAAAAACCGAACTTATCTTGACTTATATATGCTTTCTGGGCTTCCGACGCACATTTCACTATATTCTAGAAGTGCTAAAGTGCATGAAAACAAATACAGCATGAATAGCCAAGTAAGCAGGGCATTAGGATGGGTTCATTTGTATAAATCGTTGTATCACTTTAATAATGCAACCTATGGTGATTTTATACGTCAAGATTTTATGTTCCTACAATCCACTTCAGTACATGTATTTTTTAAGTTCAATAAATATATAACACCCTTTCGCACAGAATATAAACATTAGTTAATAATGGGCGGGCCCAATTGCCGTTTGATTTGAAGATATTTCAAATGAATTCGCTGGGCGCTATTTTAAAGTTGCGAAACGAAACAAAAGCTTTTAGTATACAAACATTAAAATGCTTTGAATTCAGGCAAACACGCAAACCCCATAAATTCCAGCGAGTGTTGGAGAGGCCTTGCATTCAACATAGTTGCCTGAAAGTGCAAGGGAAAGAGGCGCACAGCACTGTTTATTATTCGCCTCTCCAGCAGTCAGCGGTATAGTTGTGGGAGCGGTGATGCGGGGTGATGCGGCATTGTTGCTTGCGGCTGAGTTACATTGTTTGCAACTACAAGTAATTAATTTTACCACTACAAGGTTTTAATGACTTCTAAAAACTTTTTAACTTTAGTGGATAATCTGGCGTCTGGCCTATGTCGACGACAAGAACGCCAACATCCAAGAGCAAGAGGGATATCCACGACGGTCGAGGAGATGTGCTAAAGAAAGCCTACAAATAAATATATATGTATATATATAAGTTTGAATAATAAGAACTTGTATTTGGATTTTATAGCGTTTCTTTCTTTCCATATACCGCTTCCCGCAGTGCTACACCATTTTCTTTAGACTGACCACCAGCCCAACTCCAACGTGTATTGGGTGCGCACATGGCGTTGCGGTCTGAAGACCGGAGGAATCCTTTTCGTATAGCATGAATTGCAAATAGGAACAACAAAAAAGTCTTGCAAGAACTAGTCTGGCTTGTTGTTATAATTTGAATTTTAGGGTGTAATTGCGGCCATAAATGTATTTGCCATTTAATGGACTTCGGACGCACGCACGCTTTGCTTGGAGATGAGAGCCCACACACATTGTTTCTGTGCCTGACCGGGCTTTCCTCAGGCATCATACACTAAGTGTTCGTTGAGTTTGGCCGCTATAAAGCTATAAACGAATAAAAATGTGAAACACTTTTAAACATAGAATACTTTGTTTGATGACCGCAACAGCTAAGTTAATAAGTTTTGCATCAATGATACATGACTTCGAGTATTTCAGCGTTTAGTTTTAATCAAGATAATATATTTGGTTTAAACTTCGTATAATGAAGTCAGTCTAAGAAATTGTTCAATTTTTAAACAGAGCGAACAACAACATGCAACAAATTACTTTACTACGTTCAGGACTTTCCGACAAACTGAGAGTAAAATTAAACAGTATAAATGAATAGTATAAAAAATGGAGAAATATTTTGACATTTATAAATGTATGAGCAAAAAGGTCACGGAAATTGTAAAAAATACAGGATTACTGGCGTGGATATGATAGGACGAGACTTCAACACTGGGGATCTATGGGCATATTTTCAGGCAGAACTTTACGTCGTACGTCGCTCTTTAATGGTAGTATAGTCCCATTTGTGATATCGCAAATCTATTAAACAGGCAGGCAGTGTTAAAGACACTCAACTCATTATCTGTCAAGTACAAACAAATGCAAGAAAGCAATAGTTACGCTAGAGAAGTTGGGAGAATGCATTTTGAGTAAACTTATCACCTCCTGTGTGTGATGTATAGATACAACTTTCTTAAATGCAGATTTATTGATAGCGAGGTTGAGAATTCTCTTTATATCATTGCGGCAGGTGCGACAGTAGATAGAAGCGTGCTAGTCATTTCGTTACTGAAGAACAACTTAAAATTGTAGGTCATAGGAAAATACTAAGGATTAGAGCAGGAAATCTTCTATAGTTCGAACAATATATATTTATTGGTGGCTGGATCTATACGTCATAATTAGTAATAATCCGATGATGGATTACTAAGTCATTGACATTTTGAATAAAATATATTTTTTTTGACAAATAACTCAACATAGTCTTTTTTAATCCGAAACATTTAGTCCAATGAAATCCCAATTTCGTAATCCTTTCATATAATAGAATTTCTTAAGGTCCACGAAATTCCATGTCTAAACATTCAAGTCAAATGTGATATACTCGCTAAGTTCTCCGATCGATATTCCATAGATTTTATCGACGTTTTGTAACTTAACGACTTCTTTTGGCGACTTCACTTTTGTTCATTTCCGTTAAAATTTTCGAGGTTGTCTACTTGCCGCAGTCTGCTTAACATTTTACAGAAACCTATTCATGGATGACAGTTTACGGAAACAGTATTGCATTTAAAATTACTGCGTGAGAAATTCAAAAAGTCGCTGGCTTAGTAATCCACCCTCGTACTAATAACAAGAAATTCATTCGTACGCTGTTCCAGTATATAAAATTCGGTGGTTGCCACGCCTGTAATCCTTATAGTATAAGAACATAATAAGTTTTATTTACCTATATAGCTTATTGCTCTCTAAAATTAAAAATTATTATAAAAATTCATTTAATTTTCGCGAAAAATTGTCGGATAATAATTCAACGAAATATAGTCAAATTCAAAAAGTTTCGGTTTTGATCAAATAATAATAATAATCAGTACATAAAACGATTTTCATAACAAATAGTATTGAGTATACTTTAAGAAGGTTTCCTTTATATCTCACATTCAACTTTTTATTATCTTTGAGTTTCTTACAGTCATCCTGCAATATGGACATTTTCATTGAAATATCTATTTCCGACCGCTACAGAGTTTTTATTCCTTCAAGAATTTTCAAAGCAGGCGAGTTGGTTCATCTTTATGTACGGTTTTTATGTCATACTAGCTGAACCCCGCCGCTCCCAATAAAACCAAATTTTTCACAATTGCCAAATGGATTTCATTTCTCCCGATCCCATTAACATGCATATTAAATTTCATCTCTGTACTTCAAATGGAAGAATAATTTATAGTTTATATAGGGGTGGAGTATCGCACCCTCCGATCTTTACCATACTTAAAGGGTTCAATTCTTTCGATTCTATTAACATGTATACTAAATGTCATCCTTGCACCTTAAATGGATACAAAAATATGACTCATTTTGTCTATAGCTTATATTGAGGGTGTGGGATCGCCCTCTCCGATATGAACGAAAAGTAACATATGTTCTTTTCCACGATTTTGCTAAAATTTAATACCAAAATTGATACAAATTGGTTTAGCGGCTTAGGCGTGTAGACCTGACAAGCAAACAAACTAAAATTAGGCTACGATTTTATTATATTAATAGATATGCCAATAACTTTAGAGCTTCAGAGAGTATTTTATGCAGATGATAAAATGAATCAGTTAAGGTTAAGAAACATTTGGTCAAAACTTCAGGATTGCCCTTATATTGAGACGGTAATGAATACATTCTATTCAACCGTTTTTAGTTATTTTGATAGATGTATTCCATACACGCTTATAGGCTGCCTTGCTATTTTCGTAGTCTCAGTCGAGTGAGACATAGTAAATCGTGCCTTATAGTACACTAGCTTAACCCGCGGCTTCGTCCGCGCCCAAAAAATTTAAAATCTATAAAATTTTTATTTCTCCCCGGTTCCAGTTCTTTTCGTTGCTGTACGCTAAAACAATGTGCTAGCTGCTTTGTCTTTTTTTTAACTCTATAAAACAAAGTAAATTTTAGACTCTTTGGAAACAATTGGTTTCTAATCCATTTTTGATTTCAGTTATTGGGTATGCGTTTATCGTTTATATGGCGGCGGTGTTATTACTCTTTCAGCCCTATCCATGGAGTTGGTGATATGTCTCCACTGCTCACATATATCTTGAGAAGATGAAGAGGTTGCCTGATTTCAGGAGAGTGTGTCGGAGAAGACATGTGCGGTATGTTACACATAATGAGGCAAAGGTTATGTCATTAAAGCGACTTAAACAAATAAAATTGCAAATATTTATTATTCTTAAAATATTTATTCTATTTAAAATATTTTCAAATTTTTATGTGAAAAATTTAAAAATCAATTTAAATCACAGACTATTTCATCATAGATGATTTTAATCATTGATGATTTAAATCAACGATGATGAGATAATCGACGTATCGATTATCGATAATTTTTTAGCTCTATTTTCCAGGCAAAATCGAAAGAGTTTTCTGTATAATCATTGGTGATAAAAATATCATGGGGACCGCCTGGAAATGCTTCAACAGCTGAACTAAATGTTCTTGGAAAAACAATTCTTGTTATGTATTTGGTGTCTATGTATTAGAGTCTCATTAAGAGTTTCTCAAATCGTACGAAACATTTAATGGGGCTCTCTATCCTCTTGAAAAGTATGAGTCAAATACTCAAAACCCGACAATAATAATGCTGATCCACATTTTGCGGTTCCGATCAAACCCTATTTGTAATCTCTTAATTGGGACGCCATACTCAGCAGACATTTCACCTTCTGATTATCCACTTGTTTCAATCGATGACACATGGCCTAAGTAGCAACAATCAAAATTACATTGCTGGGATTATTAACAAATTATTAATAATTAAATAAATCTATGGGAAAAATCGACTCGGTGTGATCTTTTTATCCTATTCGCCACTCTGGCTCCTTCTTGTCTGCCCGGTTTTAGCAGGGGTCTTGCAAGTTCGTTTGTGTGGTTTTCTAGCCTATCCAAATAATATTTTACTATATAGTTAATTTTAGATTGGAAGGGGGCACCGGATATTATACGCAATGTCTTGGACTGTAGTATTCCATCTTTAGCTTGGTTTGATTTGGCTACGATACCATAAACTTACAAGCCGTACCGCTAACCAGGAGCAATAATTTTCTTGTATATGGTAACTTTATTCTTCAGCGAAAGTTTGTTTCTGCTATTGAGCAGCCAATGTCAAGTTAAGCTCCAACCAAGTACTCCTTGGCCTCGATTCCGTTAAGGATGAAATTTGCAACCCTATTTAGCTGTTCGGGTGTTCCATAGGATTTACGGAATCCAAATTGATAGGAGAGGCATCCTTCTCCTGACTTTACTCACGTCAAGGATTCGTGTGGTGTTAAGCAAACTTTCTTAGTCTAAATACTTCCAATCACAAAATCTCTACTTTTAAAATATTTCTTTTCAGAGTAGAGAAATTTGTATTATGACTTAAATCTTGCATAGGATTATAAATAGAGCTGTTAAAATCATATTGTGTCCATCGTAAATAACGCAAAAAGTGTTCTTGACCGTATTAAGCGTTGGTCGATATATAAAACACCTACGCTTCTACGCACTTCACTTGTTCGTTCGATCTTAGAAATTGCATCCTATTATTGAAATCCATATTATGGAACTCACAAACATCGTATCGAATCTCTTCAAAAGAAATTTCTGCTGGTTGCTTTAAAAAACAGCAATTTGTATTATGATACATACATACATCTCCCTTCATATGTTGTTCGATTGAAATTACTTGATTACACTCTGTCTGCCCGAAGATCGTTGCTTGAAGATCATTGATTCTCCTTATTCGCTTCTATCATATGCACTCTCTCCTTACTCATAATATATGCCTATCAGGTTGTCATTTTCCACAAGAAAGTATGCCTGTCATGATTGACTTCAGTCTACCATACATTTTCCTTATCTATTCTTCTTTAAACTATAAAGAAATTCATAAATTTGAAATAAAATAGATTGTAGTTTCATATATACTCCCTTCTTTCAGTCTTTGGATTTGTAATTACGGCTGCTTGGACCGCTTCCATGAATGGGTTTGGTAGTTGTAGCTTTTCACTATTTATTAGCAATAAAATGGTGGGTACTATAACTTATTTCAATTAAACACTAAATCAACTACTTAGTTTTTATATACTCGTAGTTGAAATAAATAAATACAAAGTGAAGTAGAGACCTCGCTTAAAAATATTGGATTGAACTCAGAAATAATTTTATACTTTATCTGAAATGGACATAAAAGAGTCTGTCTAAATTATAGCCTTTCAGATCTCGCCGTTCTTATAGTAAATGGTCAGTTGGACATCTCTATATCGAATAGATTTTTGTTGCTCCTTCACCTCATTTTGCATGTTGCATACAATTGCTCTAGCTTCATATACCCCTAAACTATTACACTATATTAGTATAGGGTATAATAAGTCATCAGCTTTTGCACTGGTGCTAACTGTCCAATGAGCTACATAAACTCGCGGTAGCCACGCAGAGTTTCCACAAACATTGCTAACCAATTCGATTAACAGAGAATGATTCGGCTCCTCTGTGCCGTCCGCCCTGTCCACTGCCGTTCACCAACTTTAGAGCACACCTATGACTGTAGCAGTGAAGCGTTTAGGTGGCAGTCTAGTAACATGCACGACACAACAAATTTTGTTCACCAGACTGTTACAGTTATTGTTCGAACTATCTATGAGATACGCGCTGACAAGGAGTGGTTCGGTATGGCAGAGAGGCGAGGGCGCGACCCAATCAGAGCTTTTAACCCGTTTTTTTATTTTCACTGCTCATGTACTCAATTGCTTAACTGCTCCGGTCTGCGACCATAGTTCGATATCACTATCTGTATCGCGGAGAACATAAGTCGATACATAAATTCAACATTTGGCCTGAAGCGTGTAAGTGGAAGTGTGCTCACCTCTATGAGAATGTTGTTGCAGTGCTGAATCCTAGCTGACGTAGACCCCAAGCATGGAAATAGAGTCGAGTTGCATGTCGTTATGCTGATAAGAATTTTATCAGAACTAATCCACCTTAGCAACTGCCACAGAATGGAATACATGAGCACAAAACTGAAAACACGAAAGCGACAAATGTGACACCCGAACACATATGGCCAACAAACAACTAGTCAGCCAAAATGACCCCTCCCGATCTCACCGTACATTGCTCGAATTCGGTAGATTTAAGCTCTTTGCAAAGTTCGCAGCGCGACGCCAGCACATTTGAATGTTCATTAATTTTAATCAATGCTTAATTGGACATGACGTATTTATGAGTTCGACATAACTGCATTCGGTATTCGCGGTTTAATTGTTTTCCAATTGTTATCAAGCTTACCAAAAGATGCTGTCCCATTTAAAATAATATTAAGGGCTACTTAACTAAACTAATAATATAAGAAGAACTTCTATTAACGGATTATATGGGTTTGAAAAATTTAAATAAAATCGACTTTCTTATTGTCTTATTACGTATAGAATATTATATCAATTAGAGCAACATTTTAGGAAAAGAAGACTTTTTCCGTGTTATTTCAACAAAAAACTATCGTCGTGTTGTTGTCAAAATTATATTTTTTAAGTCGACTGACATGATTCCTCAAAATGTAATGAACTGATCTGGTTCAACTTTATTAGAAACCAAAAATTCGAAATATATTTTTTTTGCTTCACCAAAGCACGTGCTATATATACCTCCTCAAAGTTATTATTTTTTTCTTTAAGTTCTGATGAATCTATTGCTAGCTATGCCGGCAGCGCGAATGCGTGGATCTTAGGCAAAGAGGGGTTACACGACATGACAAAGATGACTACAATTCGAATATTTTCAATTAGTTCTTAAACATCGAGTTTTATAACACGAAACTTGATTAGACTCATTTATTTCATTCCAATGCGCAAAATTTATGTGGTTTATAAAGATCTTAGTGGACGCGTATACGGACTACTGCTATCAAAAAACCTTTGTTCAAACCCAAAGAACACCTGACCGAGAAGATTATAGGTATATGTTCCGTCCGGTATGTAGTGCAGATTGCGATTCAAAATGTTCTTAAATTTTTATAGCAATATAATTCTTAGAAGTTTATGAGTTTAGTTGTCACAGGTTTTGGTGTGTGATGGTAGTGGAATGTGATAGCCGGTAATCTAAGCAATGTGTCACCGGAGTGTAAACGCCCTGGGAGAAAGAGTGTGATGAGTAGATGAGTGTCATACAGCGATAAAAGCTTACAGTAGGTATTAGGGTCAACTAAGAACCGTAGCATAACATGATAAATCCAAAATTTCGAAATTAGACTTGAAAAATTTCATTCCTTTACAAAAGGACGACAAAGAGGGAGCGTAGCAACGCAAGCCGGGATCTCTAGTTCTCACTGGAGGAGCTAGTCATAGATACCCTCTGGATGTGAACATTATGCCCTATAAAGAATATATGATTCTTTAGAACATTTAATTGTAGTAAGCGCGACCAGTTGCCTGACTCTTAGTGGAAAGTCTCCGCCAATTCGAGTATGTAACCTGGCATGGCTTGTCAAAGGGAACGATTCTTTATACCTGAATCATATCGATTTTGAACAAAAGCTGGTCAGCTGGTGCTTATCTCCTTTACGCTTCCGAGTAGTCTTCAATATTCTGTAATCCGCTGTGAGTCGAGGCACAGTCGGTCAACTGGGCGACAAACCAAAAATTGTTCAATGGGTTTGAGTGGTCATAACTTTCCTCTTCTTCAGAAATAAGATGTTCAGTAGAGAACTTATTCTAGACTATGTTAAGGCAACTGTTTAGTTTTTTGTAGTTGTAATAAATAAATAAATATGTAACTCGAAGTCATTTATATCCAATATTTTTGAATTGATATGTGGCTTTGCTGACCAGGGAGGAATTATATATTTGGCAAAAAACACTTATTAGTAAACAGTATTGTCTGCTTCGCAGTGGTAGAATACTTGGTCCCCAGTGTGAGTGCTTCGCATTGTAGTCACCAGTTATTCAATATCTTTGGCCTAATGAAGCAAAGAATTGACTAATAGAAAGCGTCAAAGTCAAAAAATTACAAAAGTTTTTAGATTTTACAAAGAAAAATCGGAGACATACGTTTTTGGGAAGTGATAATTTTTTACCGTGTACCCATTTAGTTAATATATTCTTCATCAGCTTCAAAAGTCGATTCGAGATCTGTTGTAAATGAAGCTATAAACGCAAGCTGCAGCGTTCTTCTTGTCTTCATGACAATAGTTCACTAGATCTAACATGCATAAAATATATTTAAATATACATTATTAGTACCCGCCAGAGGTTTTAGATTAAAAGTCAATTAGATTGCTAAGCAATTGTAGCGATTAATTGGAGAACTACATATTCAACACATTAAAATATATGTATGAACACTGAATCATTAATTGCATAGTTTGCAGAAATAGAAATTCAGAGCGACAAAGCAGGTTGCACTGTTCCGGAAGCGTTCGATTTGTAATAAAAATGCCGTTTATGCTGCTTTAGATATAGGTGCTGGCATTTTTGATAACAAAACAGAAAACTTAGCTGTATGTTTAGTATAACCATAAGTTTAATACTCTTTACCTTAAAAATGAATTATTTTAAACTAAAGAAGCGTCCACAGTAGGATGGGGTGGGTCAAAGCGGCAACCATTATTTAATTTGTCAAAATCAATAAATACAAAGCTAAAGGATTAAAAAATAATTTTAAAATAACAATACATAATTTTAAACAGAACAAGACTCCATCGTTGTCATGCTTTGTTAAAATAACAAGGAAATCAACCATTTTTCTTACAAAAACTCAGAAATGAGGACCAGATTTTCATGGGTATTACCCTTAAGAGAGGAGTTGGCACATTTATTGCATACTAGTTATCTGAAAAGGATACATTAAATATTTAAACTCAAATTTTCTAACTCTTATAATTTCCAAGTTCTCGTTGTTTATGCGGGACATATCTGTATCGACTCAACTTTTGATGCTGATCAAGAATATATTTACTTTATGGGGTCTGCCTCGCCTGTTACATAAATTAACACAAATTTAATACACCCTTTTACGCCGTAAGTACAGGGCATACAAATTTGCCCCGTACACACAATTTATTTCTACTTCAGAACTTATTTTTTAAGGAGATGATTTTGGACTCAATTTTGGAAACGATTGAATGAAATCAACATCATGATCCATTGACCACCCATTTCCCCTTAATTATTATTATTTCTTATGTAGCCTACCACCACATGGTCTTTGATTTTTATTTTCCAATTAGGGTGCAGTTCTACCAAAAAAGAAAATGGGATATGGGCAAATCTCGCGTGACGCACGTTACATTCGTACGCTTTTGTAGATTACTTTATAAAATTTTTTTGGGCTTTTAGAAGATATACCGTGAACTTTAGTATAGTGCATAGAGGGATTGAAGTGTACTTTCGAATGACATGTAATATAGCTTCTTTACTTTTACCTTTTCCGAAATAATTGTTCATAAAGTGTTGTGACGCACGCTACACAAAATGGAAGTTACTTTTAAATTTTCAATTTCATTTGTAATTTTTAGCGAATTATGCATAATAAAGTACACAAAATCCAATATCTAAAATAAAGCTGAGAATAATAGAATTAAGAATTTGCTTATTTGGAGTCGAAAAAGTTTATGGTTTTTTAGCAAACACCGTGAACGATTGTGACGCACGTTACGTGACGCACGCTACATTTTTTCCATGGTAGAAAAAATGTAGCGTGCGCTACGAAAATAGAACCAAATTTTTTTTTTTTTGTTTGGGTAATAATTCTTTAACTCTCAATTTTGTTAACCTTTTTATTTTTTGAAACTTAAATGAAGTTATGAAATATGTTATGAAATATATATATGTATGTTTTAATGAATTTATGTAATATAATATGTTTACAATGAATTTATATGAAATAATGAATGTTTTAAAAAATGAACAATTTATAAATTAATTTTTTTCTTAAATGAGTCTACCGTAAGGGCCATTTCGAGCTCATTTTCATTAAATGATGCAAAATAATAATTACTTTTTATTCCTGGTATGCTCGTTATGTTTGGCCATCTCTCCGAAAGAAAACCAGTAGTATTTCTTATATATCGGCCACTAACATATAAAATGGAAATGCCATGTATATGTTTTTTTGCCAAATTAAAAAAGTCGTTGGCGTTACTCAGAATTAGATTTTTAGCTTTAACCATTTG
>JAWNNP010000784.1:0-33333 GCA_035044805.1 Leucophenga maculata
TCGTACGCGATTAAACAATTACTATTGTACAAACATACAACTTTCCTTATTAAAATAAATTATACATTCAGATAAACCTACAATATATAAACATAATTGTTCTTATATACATTTTACATTTATACATATTTTATTCACATATGTACATATTTTCGTGCGACGTATAGTTTCTGTATATACATCCATACATACATACATTGTACAGTACAGTATACAGTGAAACCAAAAAAATAAGTGGACATTAATATCATATTAAAAAAAAAATCATTTACGGAATTATGAAAAAAAATTTAAAAAACAGTAAGATTGAAAATAATTTAACTTATCTGGACGTTCGTACAAATATACATACATTAAAATACATAAATATATTTTACATATATAATTTTACGGCAACACATAATTAATGCAGTACAGTGACAACAAAAAATGATTATACATTTTACATTTATAAATATAACCACATTATACAGTGAGTCGAAAAAATAATTGCACATTCGATCAATATTCGTCCTACTAAATATTGTTTCGGCTACGTGTAGTATAAACCTAGCAGTACTAAATTTTGACATTTGTTAGCATTCACACTTTCTAGAGAATAACTTTTCTTTCGTTTCGTTTTCGCAAGTAATTTCTCTATATGCCTTCTTACAAACCGCTAGCAAATAAATCTTTCGCAGACATCGTGGAGAAATTGATTTATTTATTGCTCGAAGCCCTTTTAAAAAGCCAAATTGAGTTGGAATGTCGGCTTAAATTATTAGAAAAATATGTAAAAGAAGCAATGACCATCCAAACTAAGATTGAAGGCAAAGATGAAGAAGATGATTTTCGCAAAGAATTACATGAACTATGTGTATTAACCGAAGCTCAACTTAGATCGATGATGAATACACGTACTCGTGCAAATGTAGGAGATTGTTCACTTTTAATGCCATCACACTCTCGTCTTCCGAAAATATCACTTCCAAAATATAGTGGGAAACAGTCTGAATTTGAAAATTTTATAAGCTTATTTTATACACTCGTACACAACGATGTAACACTTCCAGAAATTGAAAAGTTAAATCACTTATATCATGTTTATCGGGTCCAGCTCTAGAAACAGTAAAGGCATATCCGATTTCGGAAGAAAATTATTCCAAAGCTCTCGAAAGTTTGAAAAGAGTATACGACAACGATTGCTTGATTTTTTTCGACAATATAGCATCATTATTTGAACTGCAGAAAATTTCGCAACCATCATCAGCAGCACTTCGTCAATTGATTGACACAGTCTCTGCAGTATATTCTTTTTCTTCTAACATTAGGTGACGATACAGCAATTACTAATGCTATAATTATTTATCTGTAAAGGGCAAACAGTTACCAAATGCATTGGCTCAAAATGCAGAGTGTGCAAAAGGGCTCACCACACATTATTTCATACTTATTCTGCTACTGGTTCTCAAAGCCAATCAAATGCATATGCACAGCCTCAATCTTCGTTACAAGCTAGGAATAATAATATTATTAAAAAAGTGATTTTTGCTACTGCAGTCGTAAGCGTGGGGCTAAAGGATGGAAACTTTGTACTAGCGTGAGCATTATTAGACTCTGGATCACAAATAAACTTTGTAACAGAAGATCTCGCTCAGCAACTTCAATTAAAGGGAGATCATATCTGTGTCAATCTACTAGGAATTGGTCAATCGAATTCATCAGTAAATAATAAGTTACGTACAATTGTTAGATCCCGTATAAATTCTAGTGAATTCGAAGGAGATTTTTGTATAATGAAAACAATTACTGCAATCCAACCTAGTCAGACAATTGACTCAAATAATTGGAATATTCCATCGAATATCCAACTTGCAGATCCTTATTTCTTCAAATCTTAGAAAGTGGATATGTTGATAGGCGCAGATTCATTTTTTGATTTATTATCTGTCGGACAAATTAAGCAAAGTCCAGATCACCCTATACTACAGAAATCGCTTCTGGGTTGGATTGTGACAGGCAAATATCTGCAAAAACCAGCTTTTTCGACCACCCTTCTTACAGTATCGACCTTCAACTGCCATTCAGAGCAACTTAAAAAGTATAAATACAACTTTGAAAAAATTTTGGTCCATAGAGGATACACTCTTTGATTTGAAATCTATAGTAATGACCACAGCATCGTGAAAATCATTTCATAAATAACAGAGCTCGTAAAATATGCTCAACCAAATTTTTCTGCGCGGTCAGCTCACTCAAAAGACCGAAAAAAATGAAATGTTATCACTCACGCTCTCAACCGCAACCGCCTTTTTCGTTTCGTTGGTGTCATCGCTCTCGGGTTTCAGGTTGAGCGAAACACAAAATCGGTCTTATGCCGACCGCTCAAAACGAACAGACTCGTTCGTCGCTCAGTTACTGACAGTCGGCAACTTACCCAAATGAGCAAAGTGTCTGCGAAAAAGGTCTTTTTTTTGTTATTGCGTTGCCTTAGAAATTTCATCACAGGCAAAGCATGTAAGAGGAAGGGAGGAAGGGATAGAGTTCTAACTTGTGTTCATATGCGTATGCATATACTGCATGTATATGTCAACAAAATTTAAATACAAAATAAAAGACAAATATGTTTATAGGCGAAACTAATTTAATCTTTAAATACTTTTTAAAAATTATGCTTATAAAAAAAAATAACAAAAACATTAAAACTATTTCAATTATGAAACTTACAAAAGAGACAAAAAATTACCTATATTTTCCTGTACGTAACGTTTTGCATATTTGACGGCATGTATGTATGTATTTCTTGATCCAGTTCAATGTCGTAGTCCTGGATAATCTCCATAATTTTATTTTTAATGTAGAGTGCGGTATGTGCCTGAAATACCTGGACCATTCCAAGGGTTTTTACCACGATCTCAGTATTTCCATACGTTGTCTTCATTATTTGCAAATTAATGCCCAAAATAGATTTTTCTATTTTGAGCGAGATAAGCTTTCGCTTTACAGAAGCCTTTATCTCCTCTTTAATAGCGAGCTCTTTGTTTCGGACATGATCCATAATGCTCCTGGATGTTACTGGCGACATTTGCAGAGCATTATATATTGGGTTTATGATATCGCGAAACCCTTCACTATCCAATAGCAAAAATGGCCTACCATCTGTTGTCACAATTTTAATAAGTGATGCAACTATTGCCTCTTCACTAGTTTCATAAGATATTTTTCGTTTTTTAATATTTTGTTGAACATCGGTCAACAAATTGTGATCACTTAAAGATTCAAAAATTTCTTTATGTTTTGCATTCATATGCCGCTTTAAATTTGTTAAATGGTGGCCAGCTAGTTTTGCACCACAAACGTTGCATATTGACTGATTTAGAATTTTGTCTAATTTAAAAAAAATCTGCACTTGACGACTCATTCTTTATATCAACTTGCACAAATAACTCTTTGTAAACGACTGCGAATTTCTTACTAATGCATGTTTTCTGTTTGCTTATCCACATACGCAACACACATACATGCGATTTTTTACGAAGCAAAAGGTCTCGACTGAACACAAGACCAGATAGAGACAGCAAAAACGGTTGTTGGTTGAGCGAAGAGCAAGCCGAGCAAAAACAATGTTTGAGTGTTTTTTCGCGACAATTTTGTATTGTGTCTTTGAGTAACTAGTCTTTTTCTGACCACTTGCAAAGAGGGACCGTTTTTTGCAAGCTCTGATAAATAACACTTGTGTACTACCCGAGGGAAGATTTCAAGTAAGGATCGTCCTTTGAAATTGCTAAACGTCATTGTTTTTTTCATAAGACGACTTTTACAAGACTCTCAGTTGCGGGACATGTATATTGAATTCATGAACGAGTTTATATCTCTGAGACATATGACACCAAGTTCGACCACAAAGCACAACAACTAAGTTGCGAGTCGTCTTTGATGCTTCAAGTAGAACATCAATGCAGGTTTCACTAAATAATATCCTTATGGTTGGACCGACTTTTCAAGATAGGCTATTTTCGACAATACTAAGATTCCGTCTACACAAGTATGCCTTAACGGCAGATATTATAAAGATGTACCGGCAGGTTATGGCTTAAGAAGATGATCGTGAATATCAGCTAACAGTTTGGAGAAAAGATCCGTCAGAAACACTGCAAATTTGCAAATTATATACCGTGACATATGGAAACACACCAGCTCCATTTCTGGCCATTCGCTGTTTATTGAAGCTTAGCGAAAACATTGAACAGTCACACCCGAAAATATCTGCAATCCTTCGAAAAGATTTTTACGTAGACGATTTGCTCACGGGTGATCAAAGTTTAAAAGAACTTGAATCTCTTCGAAATGATTTTAGTTCGATATTAAAATCTGCTGGGTTTGATTTAACAAAATGGTTTTCTACACAACACAAGCAAATCAATAACTGCAAACGAAAAAGAATCTAATAGAACTCTTGGGATTAGATGGGTGCCCAAAGAAGACAGCTTTATATTGGAGCTAGATGATTCATTTAATAACCTATGTGCAACCAAGCGGCTATTATCGGTGTCAGCGACATTTTTGACGCCCTAGGCTTAATTTACCCTCTAGTGACGTAAGCAAAAATCCTTTTATAAGGGCTTTGGATATGTAAATTGGTTTGGGATGAGTCAATACCGGTTCAACTCGACACAGCATGGCAAAGTTTTAAAGATAACCTGCTTCAACTAGATAAAATCAATGTTTCCAGGTATCTGTTCACTACCTCATCCTCGTCAGTCCAATTACACGTGTTTGCAGACGTGTCAATAAGAGCTAATGGTGCGTGTGTTTAATCTGGCAGCTTTACGGGTAATATTCACAAAACTTCATTCTTAACTGCAATATCAAGAGTAGCAAACAATTAAGGGGCGAGACCAGATGTAGGGTAAGCTCAAGTGATACATAGCTGGTAGCAGTGGCTATAACCTCAACGTGGTGCCCCTTTGAAACAGACTGTTTATCAGTCTGGCGAATAATAGCCGAGCGACACCTAGCAGAGTGTTTCTGTGACTGGCTGGTCTTCGTTTTCAGTCTCACCAATATATTATGGGTTTCAATGTTGGTGTTGTGTTGGCTGTTACGATAAAAGTCAGTGATTGATGGCAGAAAACCCGGATGTAAACTATGCTGTTACCGCAGAAAAGCTGCGGAACACGTAGTTAACATTGATGGTTTCGAGATGAAACGGTGCTCCATTGAGTGTCACGCGTTGGTAGCACGGAGTTGGATTCTGTCTGTAACGGGGGTTGCAGATTTGTTATGGACTGTAACCTCGAAGAGTCAATAGAGGAATTGATGGAAGATATAACGATGATTCATCTCGATGTTTCATGATGGTGATTACTTCACCATCATGAAACATCGAGATGAGTCTAGTGCTTATATTACTTCACCAGACCTACATTGTGCAACTGGAGTTATATGTGCTCTCCTAAGGAGACATTTCCTTTTGGTTCGATAGAGGAAACTCTGTCAGCCAATGGGAAATGTTACAATGAGTGATGACATTCGGATCCTGAGTCATCCCCTGCATTGTCCGACCAGTCTGAGTTCAGACTGGTCGAACAATGCGAGCAAACAGTGAGGAGAGGAGTCGGACACTTAGTTTTCGGTATAGATTCCTAAGTTTTAAGTGCCGACTCAGTCAGTTCGGCCCAATGTGGCCTCTGCTATGCATTACGTATAATATGCAAAAGCGAACTGACAAAACTACAAGATCCTTGGGGATGCCAGCCCTTTCGATCTTTTTGCTCATTGGCACGTATAATTTAAAAGCCTCGGATAACAATATACGGATCGGTTCTCTGACCGATCCATCCAATGACAATACCAATCGCAACCGCCGAGCAACAACGAACCAATTGACGGAAGATCAAGTCTTCGGCTTGGATCCGAATATATCCGATCCCACAATCTTAATTACACAATTAAACACACACACACAAAATCGAACCATAAGACCGAGCATTTGCCCAGATCGGTCAACGTCCCGTCCGCCTTAATCATGATACCCCCCGTCATTTTTGGAGAGCACATCCTAATGAATTTGACATTAGGAACTTCCGAACAGACAAGAAAGCTCGATGGTCCGAGGAAGGGATACAAATCTTAGCCAGAAAAGAAATTGAATTAGGAGACGTTAGGTTTTTAAATGTAGAGCTAGGGAAAATATTTCCAGGTAGGAGTAGCGAAGCAATTAAAAAGATTAGGCAGCAGCGAAATTAGGGAACAGTTAAGCCAAGTAGCCCGGGTTGCAACCCATTTTCAAGTGGATCAACCTACCGTGAATAGCTCTGAGTTTTTTGAGGTGTTAGAGCAATATAGTATCGGATCTATTCGACCGTATAACGCTAGCTCCCTGAATGACATAGTTAGCCAAGCTCTAGCAGTGGGAAAAACAGCCACCCTGGTACACCTGTCGTCATACTTAATGACAATAATGCCTGAACAGCACCCCGCTGTTGCAAATAGGTTGCCTATCCTAATTCCTACACGGAACAGGAGACAGCAATGTAGAGCAGATTACGCCATAACCCAACAATTATGGCGTAAAAACATGGACGGATGTATCAAGCAAATACTTGAAGGCCCATCAAATTCGGCTATGCCAAGGAAAGAAGTTATGGCTCCGTATTGGAAAAATATCTTCGAAACTCCTTGCACAGCCTCGCCCTCTGGGGCAATATTATGTGAGCATCTTCAAGGATTATGGACACCTATATCAATTAAAGAGCTCAAAATGACTAGACCCAAACTGTCAATAGCACCAGGCCCCGATAACTTAACAGCTAGGCAATTAAAAGCAATTCCGCTAAAAGTCCTAGCAGGAATCTTTAACATTATTCTTTGGTGTGAGGATCTTCCTAGATGTCTCAGGACTTCTAAAACGATATTCATACCAATGAATAAAGGAGCTCATGAACCAGGCGATTTTAGGCCGATCACCATGCCAGCAGTCATGGTGAGACACCTACACCAGATACTTGCTAAACGCATTAAAATGGAACGCCCTCATGACATTAGGCAACGCAGATTCATTGATTCCGACGGCTGTGGAATGAGGAGGAATGACTTGGCTAATCTAGCCACTAGGGTCCTGGTTGGAGGTGTCCGAGCACATGGGAACTTCTGTGCTCGCACGTCTCCAAGGCAAGGAATTGGTTGATGGTTGCTCGGCAGTAGAATAGTAGATATGGCTTAAGCGCGGTTTAAATTTTTTGACCGGGAATTAAATATCGCGGAATTCTTGCTTAAAAAAAATAAAATTAAATAACTTCGCTTTGCCAAAATTGTATATAAATTTAATATTACATCGTGTAAATTTATTTTGTGCTGCCTACTTCTCAGGTATAATAAATCGAGGAAAAAAACTATTTTGGCTATACTGGTTCCAGCTAAACGTAGGATAAATTATAAAACTGACACAGAGAAAATTGTGCAGATACATAGACAATTTTGTATTAAAAACAATTAGTAATAAACTCCACGCCTAAGGAGACGGACTCACCGCTGTTCGCGTGTAAAAAATTTATGTTATTTATATGTATTATTTGTAATTTTAAATTTTTGTTTTAATTGTGAAAAATAATTGTATGTAATTTTTGTAGTATCCCTGAAGACGATCCTCGAAGGGGGTCAAAATATATCGGATTTAAAATTAAAAACTTTGTGTTTTAATTTTCGATTGGACCTTGAGCCTGCAAAACCTAATTATTATTACTTTATTATTATTTTGATTTTTTTAAACATAAATTTACTAAGTGACAATTAATTATCACTTAAAAATCGTATTTTCGCTTGTTGTAAATAAAGAATTGTTCTTTGTTTGGTATTAATTTTGTTTTGTTTAGTTTCCACATATAAATATTTAATTTACTGAGGAACAGTTTTCGCACGTCTGTTCCTCCTGCACTGATCTTCACCTTTGCAATTTTTGTGACACACCCTCGTACACTTTTGTATGTATATATGCCTACGGCCGCCTCTAAATCGTCGCACACTGTACCATGCATAAAAAATTCCACTTTTTCCAAATTTTTTCAACGCCTTCTTGGTAGTTTAGCACAATTAACACTTATTGTTCCGCTTTTACTCCTTAGTTTGTATTTTCCTTTAAATTTGTATTACTTTAAACTTTTCACCACCGCCGCTAATCACATGTGTATTTGACTGTTATACATATACTTTCTCTGATTCTTCCTTTCCAGACTTGATTTTTTACCGCTTGAAACAGCGTTAAAATGGTCGTTACTAACCGTTTATAGGTATGTGCTGGGACGCGTTTGCTCAAGTTCACATTGTGAGAAAAGTTGTTGACTGCCATTCACTTAGGAATGGCCAACAATGATTCTTGTTACAAACGGTCCAAGGACACGTATCTCCTGGGTAGCTTCTGAACAGCGGTTCAGAGGTGAGCTAACGTGAAAGGCGAAAGGGGCCCCTTCTCCTTAATAAGGGGTTGGTGCGCTGGGCTTGGTACCCGTCACTTTAAAAAATAAACCTCCAGTGAACATGTAATGGGCCTTGTCGCGCTCTAGTGGGTTTATCGTTTGGTTTAATTTGGTACATCAAATTGACATTCTTACATCTACAGTGAATCGAAGTCGATATTCTTACATCTATTGTGAATCGAAAATCGATATTCTTACATCTACTGTGAATCCAAAAATGCAAACCTGGATTACATATTGTGAATGTGAGGTAATAAGATAAAGATGGCCACGCACAATCAGTCCTTTTTGCTGTGATTCTCATTGAGTGTGGACGTCGCAAAATTTTATTGGCAGTTGGAATTTTTCACCCATTGTGTTTTCAGCTACTATAATGGTTAGAGGAAACTAGTAGGAATTGCTCGTCGATTTTTTGCGGATTCTTTCGTAATTGAGGCGCTTAAAGGATAAGCGCCTTTAATCGCCAATCCGTTAATCTTTTATATTAAATCCATATCGTATCTCTATTAAGTTTTTTTTTTTTAATGAGGTTTGTTGTTGAGACGGTGTGGAATTTATTTTGTCATGACTGTGGTATAACCGGCAAATGCATTTTGTTTGGCGGATTATCTAATTTGGTTGTTGTTTGGTGATACGCGGTAAATAAGTCTAAATGCTCGAGCGCTACACATGTTTGTTGACGTGCGCATGCGGTTAATCAAACGCTGGTAACCCTTGCAGTTCAATTGCGACAATAAGCGTATTGGTCGTGCTGTTAGTGGAAGAAGAAAAATCATTTCTTATCATATGTTCGCAACTACTGCTGGCCTTAATTACAGCGGAGGGTTTCACACCTTGAACCAGTTTGAAAGTCTCAGAACGGAGTAAAGAGTCCCGGATGCTTAGTGCCACGCGTGTTTCCTATTAACTGGGAATAACCTATGCCATCTCAACTCAGGAGATTTTGGAGTATCGTCATTCATTCATCAAACGTTAAGCATTTAATTATGGATACCCCCACTGCTTTAATCGTGAAGTGGTACAGATATGTTTAAATTGTTTTCTCTTTGATAGCCAGCTTGTTAAATTTATAAGTTGTACTTACATCCATTTCTTTTATCTATTAGGCAGAATATATATATATATATACGTGTCATCAATGCTTCTAAAATTCTACAGTAAACATCGTCTTCTGGAAGGCCTTTCAACGACGGACTGTTAGCTGATACCACTAAGTAAGTGTTTTCCTTTTATTATATCTTTGAACATCAATACATCCTACTAATATTATAAATGCGAAAGTTTGTATGGATGTATGGATGTTCCTCTCTTACGGCCAAACCGCTCAACCACTTCGTCTGAATTTTGGAATAGAGATTGATGGGATGATGGAAAAGAACATAGGCTATGTTTTGACAAAATCGGTGGGGGCGTTGCCCCACCCCCCATATAAGCGATAATCAAAATTTGTCATATCTTTGCATCCATTTAAGGTACAGAGATGAAATTTGGTATAGATGTTAAGAGGATGAGGAGAAGTCAATCTGTTAAGTTTGGACAAAATCGGAGGGGGCGTTGCCCCACCCCCATATAAGCGATAGTCAAAATTTGTCATATCTTTGCATCCATTTAAGGTACAGAGATGAAATTTGGTATAGATATTAAGAGGATGAGAAGAAGTCAATCTGTTAAGTTTGGACAAAATCGGAGTGGGCGTTGCCCCACCCCCCATATAAGCGATAGTCAAAATTTGTCATATCTTTGCATCCATTTAAGGTACAGAGATGAAATTTGGTATAGATGTTAAGAGGATGAGGAGAAGTCAATCTGTTAAGTTTGGACAAAATCGGAGGGGGCGTTGCCCCACCCCCCATATAAGCGACAATCAAAATTTGTCATATCTTTGCATCCATTTAAGCTACAGAAATAAAATTTGGTATACATGTTAAGAGGATGAGGAGAAGTCAACCTGTTAAGTTTGGACTAAAGCGGAGGGGTGTTGCCCCACCCCCCGTATAAGCAACAATCAAAATTTGTCATATCTTTGCATCCATTTAAGGTACAGAGATGAAATTTGGTATACATGTTAAGAGGATCATAAAAAGTAGACAGGTTGAGTTTTGTCAAAATTAGAGGGGCGGTAAATCACCCCCGTATAGTTTCACAAATGAGGCAAAATAAGAAAAGTAATTAAATATTCTACTTTTTATCTGTAGATACGCGGACGAAGTCGCGGGTAAAAGCTAGTATATATATATATGTATATATATATATATCTCCTTGGCCAAAAATTTGAGTGAAAATATAAATTAAATGCTTCTGCAAGCAAAATTGAGTCGTATAAAAATAAAGTGATGCCTTACGCTAAACGAATTTTGTGGAAGTAATGTTATTCAGTTAAAAACTAGTTTTTCTTTTCCCTGTGTAGTACTATTTATTAGCGCTAATTTAGTTTAAAATTATTTTTTTTTATGGCTTCAACTCCATTATCATTTAACGTAATTCGCTAAAGGAAAAAAAACTTGTACAAACATTATTATCACGACTTTACAACCAATTTAATGCGAGATTTTCTATTATAATATTAAGAGAAATTGAAATGTAATTAGTAAGCTAATCTAAACATAATGAATTAATTAAGGTAAATATGAATTTTTTCGACCCTAGTTTTAATTGTATATTTATCAACCCTTAATGAAATATAATAGAAAATGTATATCTTGTTAACCATGTTTCAGTATTCTCTTTTGAAATGAGATAATGGAAATAGGTAAGCCCGATGCCGATAATTTGAAGATGCCATAGTCATTAAGTTAGGAATAGGGGTCCGGTAAATACATTCTCTCATGGATTATAGGGACCAGGTAGGGTGGGCTTATACGGCGCGAACACCTTTGCGCCTGAGCGTCATTATTTAGTAATTTCCTATTACATATAGCAGACTGATTTGCGTTGGTACTTTTTGTTCCTTTTCCACCAATCACTTTTCTATAAATACCAAAACCAGCACGGACAATTTTTTTTTGGAAAAAAATAATAAGTCATCCATTTACGTGATGAGTATCCCCCTTCACAAATTGAAATGTGGTTGCTAACCAAGAACCCACGCTATTGCCGACGAGCAAGGCCGAAGTAAATTTCAATTTTAATTCTCGAAAAAAACCAATAATACCAGGTTATGTTGTACTCATTACAAAAATCAGTTGGTGCATTTCACTGGGATTTGGGATTTTCTCTTTATTCCAAAGTACGGTGAGTGGAATTATCGGAAACATTTGAAGGACCACAAGATTACAGAAGGAGTAATCAATGGATATGCACCACTGGATATACGCCACCACCACCCACCTGCGCCGAATGCAGTTTACGTTTCAGCACAACTACATAATAATAATGTAGGAATAATGACGCAACTAACAAACCGGCCATTCAAAATCAGACGCATCATTGGAAATGAAATGCTGTGAAATGAGTGCCGCAAAATTCGTTACAGTTTTTTATTTTTATATTGATGATTTTTGGCGACCTTGTATATTATCTTGTAATTTTGCAAAATTACAACATTTTTATTTTTATATAAATCTGTGTTGGCACAATTTCATTCAATAAATTTATTTGTAATACTTTTTTGTAATAAGCTGTTTAGCTTTTTACTTTTTTGATAATTACTTTTAGTGTAATAAGCTTATTTTTATTTATGTTTTTAAATATTTCATATTTATATAATATAAATAATTACATCCATTATATTATATATATTATAATAACTGCGAAAAACTATTCTACGAATCATCGACTAAGCTTTCTTGGCACACCACACGCTTTGAGTTTCTTTATAATTCAGAAAAGTCAACGAAAGTCTAGTATTTGATATAAGTAAGTTGTACTCAACATATATAAATAAAACACGCAATATAACTTTTTGCCTTTTGTGGGTACATCTATGCGTGCTTAACTATGTAAGAAATAATGAATCATTTAATTTAGGTGTTGAAATGTTTATCATAAAATTAAAGGACAATAACGATAATTTTTTAGTCAGAGCACAAATAGACAGCTGTGCGAGATTTGGTATTATTAGAATTCCTTTTTATATTTTTGCAAAAATGCCAAATGTTTACCTCAAAAATAAATATTCTGTGAACATATAAAATACATATTAAATACAATATAAGTGCGATATACAAAGTTACAATTCAATGCATGTCAAAATGAACTTAAAATTTAAAGCCAAATGCTTAATCATGGTCGAATAATAAATGACCAAAAATTTGGTCTTTATATATGTATTTGTATAGCGGATCAGCATTGTCACCATTATTAAAGGCAAAGAGCTGTTCCACGCCAGCAGTGTTGCCAAATTCAATAAAAAGTAAAATTTAAATTTAAAAATACGTTAAAATAAGTTCTTAAAATAAGCTTACAATTTCCGTTAACAGATGGCGCGGATGGCAAGAGTGAGCGGCACTTGCGTCTGTAGTGGTAAGGTATCCAAAGTGTCCAAAAAAGCTCCCGCTTCTAGGCAAAGACGCAGTTTCGGGGGGGAAACGGTAAAGCTTTGGACACTTTACCACTACAGACGCAAGGTACCGCTCACTCCTGTGGCTTGGCTGTACAGACCAAAATCTCTACCTGCACCTAGATGGCGCTCTTTGCATTGAGTCCTTTTTTATTTATCAATTTAATTAAATTAATCAATTTAATGAATTAAATTGCATTAAGTTGCTACCAGTGGCTTTGTTTTCCTACCTATTTACGAGGATTAACCTCCTGCTTTGGCTGTATTTTTGATTGTGGTGTTTGTAGTGTTTCTGTTGTTAAGTCCGTACGATGGATACCATATGATCATAAAAAAAATCATCCTCTGCCACCATCTTTGGTGGAATGCCAAATTAGGCGAGGTAATTCCATATGGGCTAAATTGCACGAGTACTGCGAATCTATTACTATCCCAAAATCCCTGGGGGAATCTTTTATATTGGAAAGGGTTGTGGGGAAAGGCCTTATGACCATTTGGAAGAGGCACAGCGTGCCAAAATGGGTAAAGGAATCTTAACAAAGCACAGGAGTTGAAGCATTGGAGGCGGCTGCAATACATGTTTTAGGTCCGCAGTTAGCCAACATTAAGTTAGGCTGTAAAAGAGGTCCAGCTCAAGACTGGAACCACGACCAAATGATAGATGTAGTTAATTTTGTTGTTTATACTTTGATACAACTAAGTATGAACAGCATCCCATTAAAAAATATGAGAGTAAAGACATCAAAATTTGATCCAATTTAAACTCCCACCCTTAATATATTTTAATAGAGGTAGGTTATTAAGTAGAGGTAGAGTTAGTTCGCGAGCCATTAAATAACCACCATCGGTCTTTTTCAAGACCACCGAACAAAATAAGAGATTGGTATTTTTAAACAAATGGTTCAATAGGTGGTGGCCTAAGCAAGAGAGACATTGAGGGACTAAATTACAAATTGATTGCATATAATATACCGGAATAAATTTCTATAGATTTTTGCTCATTTATGCAATAATTATTAGACGAAGGATTAAGAAATCGTCGCCAATTGCTCAAATTAAAAGCGACATGTAGCCACAATTTCTTCATATCCTGCAAAAACCCGAGCCGGAGCAATAGACCGCCGCGTCAAGTGTAAAAGCTGTTTGGTTGAACACCTAGAGGAGAAAAAAACCTGTCCCACCTGTGACAATGTCATACATCAATCGCATCCTTTGCAGTATATCGTTTCGTACAAGCTGGTGCCCAACTTGCAGGAAGGTGAGTGCTTTAAGAAAGCATAATCTAATTGCTTTTATTTATGCTATAATTGCTGTGACTTTTTTGCAGATGAATCTCAACGTAAACGCGACTTCTACAAAAGTCGTAATATGCCCTGCCCCAAAGACGTTACACAAACTCATGAGGATAATGAGAAAGTTCGGGTAACAATATATATTAAAATATGAATACCAACATTTAAGACAACGATTTCCATCGCTTTGAAGACAATAAATATAAATTTCGAGTAATTCAGATTTTATTAAATAAATTGCAGCCGGTGACCTTTTTGTTTTTAATAAACAGAGAACCCCCTGCTAAATCAGTGTATCATCATTTCCTGTGCGTTTGTTACTGCTGCTGGCTGTTGTTATATTTGTGGGAGAGAATTGGTGGTGGTGTGGTCCGATGAATAATATCCCCAAGTAGTTTTGTGCATTATTGTACGTCGGATTGATTAACACCATAAATTTTATGAAAATATAACTCTGGAGACTAAATTTAAAATGAAGTACTTCTTATATTGTTTAGAAGATCCGACAATCACTGGGGAAAAAGGGATTTTTTATATTGGAAAACGTTGCGCGTCTAGGCCCTATGACCATTTAGAGGATGCACTGCGTGCCAAAATGGACAATGGGCATCGAAAGGCGATTCGGCCATCGCAATGAAATGGTGGAATCTGGGCTTAATGGGAGCAACTACACACTTCTTTAAGCCTAAAAGTCGAAGCTTTGGAGGCGGCCACAATCCATCTTTTAGGTCCGCAATCGGCTAACATAAAGTTAGACTCTAGAAAAGGTCCACCCCAAGACTGGAACAAGGACCAAATGCGCAATTCGTAGTAGTGAGCAGCCGTTAATGCTGTAGTGATGCAAAGTTACGCAATCCAAGCAAAATTCATTCGCTACAAAATATGTGGTGGTTCACAAAAGAAGCAGAAGCTTGGGTTATAAGAGCACTTGTACTGGGACTGGAGATACTCAAAATGCATCTAAATTTAACAGTCTAAGCACGATAATTATAATCAAACTATTTGGAACTATTTCGTTAAAATAAAAGAAGCTTTTGTTTTATATACCTATTTCTTAAAATAGTTTCATTTACAGCGGCCAGATGGATTGAACTATTTTTTTCAGAATTTTAGAGAGGAGCAGCATTTCTTATTTTCTGTGAAAGTGGTTTGGTGGTGTGCGGATTTTGGAATATCAACCCAACTTTCTTTGGTCATGATTTCAATTTATACAAAGTGATGTTTTGGACCACGGATTCGGGTTGTAATTTCTTTTTAAATCTTTTATTGAATTAAAATGAGTCTGTCCAGCTCTATTGGCCTCTCGATTCGTTCTTCAAGTTGTTTTACACATGAAAGTTTCAAGTTTCTCAAAATTTGGTGCTAAACAAGATGTAATTCAACTGAGTGCTGATTGGAGAGCCAAGGATTAGTTTTTTAATAAGTGGATGAATAAAACTTTAAAACAAGTTTTGAAGAAATGTGTGACAAAGAAAAACTATCTAATGGATAGGTACTGCAATAAATACGTTAAATTCCTGGTAGCTGTAAAGCTTGTAGGACATGCTTAAGATTTCTGAAACTAAAAGATAATTTGTTTTATTTACGAGACTTCAAAAAGCTTAAGCAGTTTTGATTTTATTTTTAATAGTTGCTATAACTGAAACATTATTTTTTAAATTGAACATCATAAAAATGTTCCTGTGAAACATTATGAAACAGGACTTTCAGTTGCCCAATTTTGAGCCGGTATGTCCTTCACATGCCCCAATAGCTCTTGAAAGTGTTGACACTTTACACTTAGGATGAGAATGATGCGATTATAAATATTTATGTACGTTTCAAGACCTTTCCAATTAACCTTTAAAATTAACCGGCGCCATGCACTGGGTCCGAATTTGGTGAAACATAGTACATAAATTTGAATGGAGGTATATATGTTTTGTGGCCGACTCCAACGCTTCGACTTCTGGGCTTACAGGCGTTTGGAAACCCAGCGCTTGTTCCCATAAAGCCCAGATTCGGCCATGCTTTGAAAAGCAGTGGGCGAATCGTCTTTTTTCCATTTTGGCATGCAGTGCTCCCTGTAAATGGTTATGGGGCCTAGACCCACATTATTTTCCAATGTAAAAATATCACTTCATCTTACTTTCGTACTTATGGAGTTGATCCCATATGGATGTCACACGCTCAATCCGAATATCCACCAAAGATGGTGGTGGAGTTGGTAGATGTTGCATTTCAAGCGATGTGCACACATAGAACTCCTACTAGAAAATGCCACATCACACTTGTTGCATCAGAGCAGCGGTTTGGCACCGCCGTGCAAGCTGTGGTTGTGGACTTGCAGCAGGTATTCCCTGCGAAAACGCAAAATGCACAATATCACTTTGGACGAATGACCACCAACCAATTAGAAGAAGCAATTCGAAAATTGAATGCAGCAGCAGCAAACAAACCACACGGAAAAGATATTGTAGAATTAAGTAGATAAAGAAATTTCTCACGCCACGACAACGGTATAAACGTTTCCGGACGAAATGCCAAAGCCGTACTGATCAGTTGTTGCAACCTGAAAAAACGTGGCAATGTCATGTCGTCAAACATGATCGACAAAGTGTTTGCTCAAGAGCATGTTCGACAATCGTTACCGTTTTACTTAGGTGCAGACCGGTCGGCTCATTTCACCCGGTTTACCTGAATGTATCAGATGGCAGTGCTGTCCGGAGTGTTGCCAGTTGTCGCGTCTCTCAGTTGTACATATTTTAATTTTACAATGCTAACGCAGATATAAAAAAAATGAGATAAACAAATAAAATATAAACAAATAAATAAGGTATAATCAATTAAATTTGTGTGTTTGGAATTTCCCTTTTGTAGAATCGCCGTAACGAAAAATGGTGTGCTCGGTGTATATACATAGTGTGAAATCGTGTGCGTATGTATCCTAAGAAAATTGTTAATTCAATTTTTAAAATAAATCTTTTAATTATAACTCTGTGGTATGTTGCTTTGTTCATCGAGTTAGCATTCGATTAAAAATAAGCAAACAAAATTAATAAAAATATGCTTGCATATTGTAAGATAATAGTGATGTGTGCAACTGGGTGCGGATGCAAGCAATATCGAAAATGCATTAAACAATAAAAAAAGAAGTTCTCCTACGTTTTAGTGAATTGCTCTTCCAAAACTTTCATCAATTGTTGAAACTGCCTATGTAGATCTAAATGTTTTTAGTTATTGGCCTGGTAATATTAAAACATAATAAGTAGTGAGCGGATTTTGTTTTTTTTTTTACTTTCTTCCCAGGCATGTTTGTGTCATCAAAATGCTATTATTTATGTGGTATCATGTAGTTATCTTATTTTTTTTAATATTGTTACACATGATTTATGTTTACAGAAACATGTATTTTATTATTTTTTAAATATAAAGAACATCACTATTTTCGATAACCTCATCTCCTATAGCTTCGTCACATTTGTCGATTTCTTATACCTAGTCCTTTAAAAAAAAGGAGTACATCCTTCCGATTTTTAATCCAGTTGTGCATCTCGCCGCAGTAATGCACCCAATGGATTATTTTATGCCTCTTCAAAGACTTCGGTTTTTTTAAAGTTTACTTTAATACTTTGCTAATGATAGTTCTGAGACTGATTTCCGCGCAAGAGCTACATTCAACCGGATGTCATTTTGGTAATTGGGTTGAATGAGTGGTGTTACGTTAGGTAGCATGTAGCGTTTGCGGGGGTCGTCATCATTCAATTCCTTCCGAGGCTTTCCTTTAGTTTTCATTGGGGGGGTTTTTTTTTTTAAAGTGGTGGGTTCCAAGCCCAGCGCACCAACCCCTTTTTAAAGGAGAGGGGCCCCTTCGCCTTCTCACGTTAGCTCACCACTGAACGGATGTTCAGAGGCTACCCAGGAGATACGTGTCCTAACGGACGTGTGAGTTGCTTGGACCGTTTGACACAAGAATCATTGTTGGTAATTCCCAGGTGTATGGCAGTCAACAACTTTCCACACAATGTGCACTTGAGCAAACGAATCCCAATCTCCCAATGTACACTGTATAAATTCTAATATCTCGGGTCTATTTAGCCAGAACATTAGCTGATGGATGGCAAGGCACGTTATCTAATATCAGCAGAGAATTTTTTGACAAGTCTTTTCTATATAACCTACAATTGACATTTTTGTGTACTCGCTTGAAACAAAATTTACCAAATTTATCCACGCATTCATGGTATTGTTGTGACAGGTATGTTTTTGTTGCCCATATTGTTAAATTAATTCATTCACTTAAACACCGATTTCAAAAACTTAACAGACAACATGGGAAGGACGATATGGGAAGGTTTATTTACCGTCAATTTTTGTCCACGCTGTAGTTGCTTTTGTATCTTTATTCTATGTAAGACCCAAAAAGTGGAGATATAGAGTCTTGATCAAGGCAACAATACGAGTTTATCTAGCCATATCCGTCTGTCAGGGGATCTACGTGCCACATTTTTTTAGTTAATCATGCTTAAAATCGGTATGTAAACTCTCTAGAGTCTTGGGTAGATGTCATACAAATTTTACTGACTGAGCGACGAAAAGTAGGGTAATGAGTTAACCTGTCGATGTATGTATGTATGTTTTTTTTTTTTGTGGCGATCTATAGACTAAACGCGTGGATATATTTTGATGATTTTTACGTCAATCGTTTCGTTTTATCTAGAGATTATTTCTAAAGGTATGACAGTAATTAAAATTAAATTTGGCGATAAACAGACTCCATAATGTCAAAAGGTCGACGAACTATGTTTTTTACGTCTCTCTTATCATTTTTCATTTTGAATGACCATTAATGATATATAACGATTTAAAGTTGGTTAGCTTCTATTCATACATTCTCTCACTTTCATTCATTAGCATGTCATAATTCTCATTTTGTTCTTTCTTCCTCCAGTAGTTCAATAATGTGGTATTGGTTTAGTTGCTATTGGTTTTTGTATACTTGTTTAGATTTAGTATTACAAATTCATTCATAATGCAGAAGGTTCTTACAGAGAGAAAAAATAAGAAAATGCACCCGTTCACCATATAAGCGATAAACCAAATTCAACATATCTTTGCTTATTTGGTTTCATATTAATGTTATCGGGAGATGTAATTCTTTTAAGTTTGGTCAAGATCGGAGGGGCGTATGACCTATCTTCCATATAAACGATAATCAAAATTCAATATATGTAGCTTTGAATCAATTTGAGGTACAGACATAAAATATTGGGTCTAAGGTAGCCAAAATCCAAGTTAGCCATCGATCGAACACAAGGGCTTATTCTCTCTTAATTTGTCTTTAAGACATCAGTCTCTGCGCACTCTCATCTCACCCAAATAGACAGTGGTGCTACTTGACAAATCTAGAATGTGAAAAAATATTTTTTCGTTTTAATGGTTGAGTTTTACCCAGTGAGTGAACACTAGTTTGCTCAAAAAAGACATGGCATGCCAGCTATAATAGAAGGCCAATTTTGGGGTAAAGTTTTTTTATGCGCCGAACTTGCCACTTAAAACACAAAACTCTATGTAGGAGCATGTGGGAAGCAATGTTATCTTTTTTCGTCTTTAATTTGTTTATTTTTTTGCTAAAAAGAAAGTGTAATATTAGTAATGGTTTTTCGTAAGTGACTCGTACAATTGGTTGCTCTTCTAAATGAAATAAAGTCAACCAAATGTAACATACTAATTTTAAATGTACGGATCTTATTGAGTATTAATACTTTATTTTCTTTTTTCTTTTAGTTATTCCACATTGAATATGTTGGTTAAGTAATTCACCCAAATAAAAATATGTTATTTGCTTATGAATGTACTTATCAATAAAAAACTCCGATGTCTAATTTAAATCAGTACAATAGAAAACAATTCTATGTTTCACGCCGGAATTAGCTGAATCAAAATAGTTTTTCGAAATGTCGCGAAAATTGTCATACAAACTCCGAAATTATAGTGATGCCAACGAGAAAAGATGCGCTGTGAAACAACTAACTTGTGCAAAGTCACTGCATTTTAAGATTTTTTGCATTGTGTTTTGTATAGTCGTTTGCTTTTATATTGATAATATTGGGTGCTCATTAGTTTCCGGCCAAACAATTGAACAAAGTTTAAGCCGAGATATACAGGCAAAGAAATTTCCATCAAGTGATATTGTGGCGCAATTTACATTACCTCCAATAGCAGGAAGTACATTTGGAACAACAAGTGGCACCACATCTACCTCAACCGTTGCTACGCAATCCAATCGCACAAACTCGCCGCTTACTCCGGCAGCTGCTGCTCAACTTAAAAACTACTTTACACACTTGACTTACGATGAGAGGCGAAATGTCTTTTATGCCGGAGCGACAAACAAGATTTTGCAGCTAAACGAAAACTTGCGTGTACTTTCGCAAGCGGTGACTGGTCCCAAGCACGATGCTCCTCAATGCCACGCAGGTGGTTGTCCTGAGGATATCGAAACAACTTTGGTTAACAACTACAATAAGATATTAGTTGTAAGCTATGCTCATGCTGAAGGCATTTTAATATCATGCGGTAGTATTCGTCAAGGTAGGTAACGATGTAAAAAATATGTGCAATCGGTAATAATGTATTATCCTTTCAAGGAGCCTGCGAAATCTACAATCTTCCGCGATTTCCATCGTCACCACAGTTTATTTCGATACCTTTGGCCGCCAACGACGAAAACGCTTCAACATTTGCGTTTGTTGGACCTGCTCGGTACACTTGGAAAGAAGATGACATTCTCTATGTAGGCACAACATTTACAAATGTTGGCGATTATCGACATGATGTACCGGCCATCTCATCTCGGCGTTTGGATGACTTGAACTACGCTGAATTCTCAATACAGCAGTCAATAATTAATATAGATGTAAAATATCGAGATCATTTTCTTGTTGATTACGTCTATGGATTTAATTCATCTGAATACGCTTATTTTGTTATTGTGCAAAAGAAATCACATTTAGCTGAAGAAGCTGGTTATGTAACACGCCTGGCACGTATATGTATCACTGATCCGAATTATGATAGTTACACTGAGATAACAATTCAATGCTTAGCTACAGAGGAAGGACATGATTATAATATTTTGCGTGATGCCAAAATATCAAAAGCTAGTCAAAAGTTGGCACAGCAAATGGGCATAAAACGAGATGAACATGTGCTAATCACCGTATTTTCTCCGTCGAAAGAAATTACAAATCAGCCAGAGGAGAAATCGGCGATGTGTATTTATAGTTTAAAAGAGATCGAAGACGTTTTTACTGAAAATATTCACATGTGCTTCAATGGCACTATTAAAGACCGAAATCTAGGTTATATATCTGGCACGATCAACGATGGCCGTTGTCCTATAGTTGGATCTTTGGGAAATATCTACAATTTTTGTTCGGTTGGCTTAAAAATTAGTGGTGTGGCACCACTAACTTCTCATGCTTTGTTTCATTTCGATAATGTGTCGATTACATCTGTAACCGCTACAACAACGGGCCCCCACTCGCTGGCATTTTTGGGAACGGATAAAGGTACCATAAAAAAAGTTATTATATCTGGTCAATCACCCGGAGAATATGAGGAGATTGTGGTCGATGCAGGCAATCGCATATTACCAAATACAATGATGTCCCCAACGAAGGATTTTTTCTATGTACTCTCAAAACGTAAGATAACGAAAGTTAGAGTGGAACATTGTTCCCTGTACACCAATTGTTCATCATGCTTGGAATCACGGGATCCGTTTTGCGGTTGGTGTTCACTGGAAAAGCGATGTACAGTACGTTCGACTTGCCAAAAGGATACATCTGCATCCCGCTGGCTGTCTCTAGGCACTGGGCAACAGTGCATTGACTTTGAATCGATTTTACCAGATAAGATTCCAATAACAGAGTTAGCACAGGTTCAGCTTGTTATCCGAACATTACCGGAACCATTTAATGCAAAATACCGCTGTGTTTTTGGAAATTCTACTCCTATTGATGCAGAAATTCTTGAGAATGGTTTATCCTGTCCCACGCCACCACTGGATCAACGTCCCGTTTTAGACGGCAATACGGATCATGTCTTGGTGCCACTGTCAGTGCGCAGTTCTGAAACTAATAAGGATTTTGTATCGCGTTCTTTTGCTTTTTTCGACTGCTCACGTCATACTACTTGCCAAACGTGTGTCCGCAGCAATTGGGGTTGTAATTGGTGCATTTTCGACAACAAGTGTGTACATAAGATGGATCAGTGTCGTAACATGGAAAGCGCTATAGTTTATGAGGAAATGTGCCCACACTTGAAGCGATTGAGGCAACCTATTCTTTTACCAGTTAAAGTACCAAAAGAAATTCGTCTGGAAATTGAAAATATACCCAAACCGAAAAACGCACATTCTGGTTTCTTGTGCACTGTACAGATCGAAGCTGCTCAAATGTTGCTACCGGCGAGGATTGAATCGAATAAGATTGTTGTTTGCGAGAAGACACCATACTTTTACGAGGCTAATGTGCACGAGTACGAAGCAAAAGTTGACATTACTTGGAATCGGCAACATTATGTTGATACTGCAAAAATCATTCTTTATAAATGTGACGTTCTTGGTTCACACAGGGAACACGCAGACTGCAGCTTGTGCGTGACACGCGATCCAAAATACCAGTGCGCCTGGTGCGGCAATGCTTGTGTTTATAATGATACGTGCTCAATGACGACAACAGACATGGTCAGCGTTCCCTCTCCATCTTTTCGTCACAAAGAATGTCCTCGTCCACGTATTGATATTATTAAACCACTTTCTGGGCCTATTGAAGGTGGTACACTTGTTACAATTGAAGGAAGTAACTTAGGCATTCGTGAGGAGGATGTTCGTGGTAAGATATCGATTGGCGATATACCATGCGAACTTGTTAATTATGAAATATCCGTAAAAATTGAGTGTCGCACAGGTGGTGTAGGACACGAATTATCAGCGGCTATAAAAGTGGCCAATGATGCTGGATACACGGAGTCCAGTGTACAGTTTCATTATAAAGATGTTCAACTTACTGGGCTCTACCCGACAATTGGTCCAAAGTCTGGCGGTACGCAGATATCTCTAATGGGAAAATATTTGAACATCGGATCGAATATTCGCGCTTTTCTTGATGAGTACGAGTGCCACATAAATGTAACACACGCCTCCTCTTCGCGGCTTATTTGTATAACCTCTGAAGCCACTCAGCCAGAACCTATTCGCTCACTTCGATTAATTATAGATGGAGCCAACCGAACTTTTAGTTGCCAAAATCCAACAGTTCAACAATACGGAGGTCACCATAGCCAAGTTTTATCTCCTGCTCGTGGTAACTATGCTTACCACTATCACATTCCCCCGCCGCAACCATGCTCAATCTTCAACTATACCCAGGATCCACGCATAATGCAAATAAAACCTCTGCGTAGTTTTGTCAGCGGCGGCCGCGTTTTGACAGTACATGGAATGCATTTGGACTCTATACAAAAACCAGAGTTAGAGGTTTATTTTGACAATGTCAGAATCAATAAGACTTCTTGCTTTGTAGTCAATTCAAATCAAATGGAGTGTCCGTCTCCTCCCGTAAACCTAAAGTTTGCATCTTTTCAATCATCATTATCTCAGAATCCCATCTCTGATGTCGCTTCTGCCTCCCTAATGTCAAATAAATACGAGTATGGAAATGGCTTAAACAAGCGCAGTGCACAATATAGCGAGAGTTTTAACATGTTTACTACAACAAGTAATGCGGCTACGAGCTCAACTAGCTACTACGGTCCGAATGGCGGAGACATTGCTGCTTACGTGAAAGTTCAAGAAGCGCAGCTGAATCTTCAAGTCAGTTTCGTAATGGATAATGTACAACTTGTACGCGATCTTACCAAGTACTTTCAAGATATTAGAAGTACAATTGTTTATGTAGCGGATCCCCATTATTTTCCATTTTCTAATAATGGTGTTAAACTATACAAAGGTGATGACACATTAGTTATCGAGGGTGAACTTCTAAATATTGCATCAGACGAGTATGATGTCAATGTGACTATTGGTGTAATGCAATGCAATATAACAAGTCTGGCGCTAACTCAACTAGTATGCGTTCCTCCAGAAAAACAACCACCGTCCACGGATGAAAATGGCGTTGAACAGTCTACGGATTTACCATTGGTAGTTGTTAAGGTCGGTAGACATCTCCGCTATACTATTGGCTATTTGAAGTACGATATAAATCGGCCATATGCTTTCTCACATGCTATGTTTGGTATAACGATATCGGTAATATTGCTGGTTGTTCTGTTGGTAGTTGTACTAATAATATACCGGCGAAAATCAACACAGGCCGAGCGTGAGTATAAACGTATTCAAATCCAGATGATAACACTTGAAAGTAACGTACGCTCAGAGTGCAAACAAGCCTTTGCTGAATTGCAAACAGATATGACTGATTTGACAGCCGATTTAGAAAACACCGGTATACCCACACTTGATCATGTCAATTATATAATGAAAGTTTTTTTTCCGGGTGTATCAGATCATCCTATTTTGAATTCACCAAAAATGCGTGGCAATAATGCGCATTCTAACTACGACATTGCAATGTTGCAGTTTGAGCAGCTGATAAGTAACAAATATTTTGTTTTAACTTTTATCGAAACTCTTGAGGGTCAGAAATCATTCAATATACGAGATAAAGTGAATGTTGCATCTTTGTTAATGGTCGTGCTAATGAACAAAATGGAATATGCTACTGAGATACTGAAATCATTAATGCTACGCTTGATTGATAAATCGGTTGTGAGCAAACACCCGCAATTAATGTTGCGTCGTACGGAAAGTGTTGTCGAAAAAATGCTCACCAACTACTTGGCCATATGTATGTACGATTATCTAAAGGAGTATGCTGGTTCCAGTCTGTTTTTATTATTCAAAGCCATTAAACATCAGGTTGAGAAGGGTTTAGTCGATGCTATCACACACGACGCTCGTTACTCACTGTCGGAAGATCGATTACTCCACGAACAGATTACGCACTCTGTTGTGATATTACATATTGTTCAAGACGATCTCGATGAGAAAGTACAGTGCAGAGTTCTTGATTGGGACACAATATCACAGGTCAAACTAAAAATACTTGACGCCATATTCAAAAATACCCCATTTTCAATGCGTCCATCAGTACACGAAGTTGATTTGGAGTGGAGACATGGTCGAGGCGGACATTTGACTTTGCAAGACGAGGATCTCACAACAAAAACGATAAACGGTTGGAAACGTCTTAACACACTTGCTCATTATGGTGTTAAGGAGTCTGCAGTTATGTCCCTAATTGCGAGACAAAATGAGAGCTATAATCTGCCCTACAGCAAACAGCAGCCATCATATCACAACTGTGAGTATCTATATATTTCTACATTAGTACCTTCTTTTATTTTTGAACATAAATATTCTTCACTACGATATTGTGCAGAAACTATAGCACTATTATTAATTTATATAATAATCCTCTTCTCTCACAGTCTACTACATTAACAACTCCCAGTCACATATTATTATGAACAATGATATAGAGTCTGGGCTGCAACAGCCACGCATCTACCATCTAGTTAAGCCGGTAGTACAGGATCACTATATGAACATGAAGAACTCGGCCATTTCTGGAGCAATTAATGTCGCTCCTACAGCCAGCCATTGTATTGGAGGCGGCAACGAACGCGTAAACAAAACGATACCTGAAGTTTTTTTGACGCGCTTGCTTTCAACGAAGGGTACAATCCAAAAATTCGTCGACGATTTTTTTGCCACTATTCTAACTGTGAACGAAGAGCTTCCACCAGCAGTCAAGTGGATGTTCGATTTACTTGATGAAGCTGCACGCCGGCAAGATATTGCTGATTCGGATATTCTGCATGCCTGGAAATCAAACAGTTTGCCTCTACGTTTTTGGGTTAATTTTATAAAAAATCCCGATTTCATTTTTGATGTTAATAAAACGCCTACGGTCGATTCGTGCCTTAGCGTCATAGCACAAACATTTATGGATGCCTGTTCAACAAATGAACATCGTCTTGGAAAAGACTCTCCATCAAATAAATTGTTGTTTGCAAAGGTATGTAAATATACATTTTGATTGGCCCAATTTCATTTTTCAATTTGTTTGCTCTTTGCAAATAATGCGAATAGTATAAGAAATTGCATTTAGATGTATGCGTTAATTGTTCTAGAGAGGCTAGAGTGGGCAATGAGTTATGTGAGGTGGGCAGCTCCCATGATGTTACATCAATGTCATCATGGCGATATATAATTTAAGAATTTGAGCCAAAGACCACCGCATTGAAATCATCGAACTTTTTTCTTAATTAGTACATCTTAAATTTTAAAAAACAATTTTTTTTTGATTAAGCTCGTTTCCGGAATCTAAAATCCACTAGAGATCGTGGAAGCCGGTGCATCAAATACATGTTTGGCCGTTATCCTCGTAGACCTTATAAAATGAATGAAGTTCTGAAACGGATGGTAGCGCTCTTACCATTAGATGTTGGAAGAGTCGCAGCTTCACACTGTTGGACTTATTTCTTTGAATCTAAACGACTAATCCAGTCTTAATCGAAAAATAATTGTCGGCTCAAAAGGAACATCATCAGTTATTTGGACCATTTCGGTCGCGATTTTCAAAATTGTCATCGGAAATATAACGCCCTTTATATATATTCTTAATCAGAACCACAGGGCCAATTGTTCTAGACATGTACGTCTGTTTCGTGCTTATGTTAATGCGCCCAATTCAGTAAAAGGATGTTTAAAGTTTGTGTAAATGTATGACACAGCCAAAAGGAGTCGTGGCATACTATTCTTTTAGTTTTCCTATTTCTAATCTATTTCTATTTTAATGTGGAAAATGGGTTGTGCCATGTTCTGAAATAAAAATGTTAAATCTTGTGGAGGCTAGCTGAAATAGCTGAAGGCTAGTTATATTTATTGTTACCTTTTTTTTAGGATATTCCACAATATCGGAAAATGGTTAAGGAATTCTACCGAGATGTTTCGCGGTTGCCGCAAATCAGCGAACAGGAAATGAGCACAGCAATGCAGCAGCTTTCAGTGCAACAAACAGAAGAATTCGATGTTATAGCGGCTCTTAAAGAACTCTTCATATACGTGACAAAATATAGGGATCAGGTATTTGCAAACTGGCTATTGAAGTATACTGAAAGCAGTTCGTTTAATATTTTCTATTTTTTTTTCACTAGATAATGGATGCTTTAAACACTGATATTAACTGTAAAAAAATGCATTTAGCCCATAAGCTTGAGAATGTAACATGTACTTTGGACGGCGAGGAATCTTCTAATTGCTGACACCAGAAAACCTTTTTAAGCGCAGAAAATTTCATTGATTTTCTTTTTTTTTTTTCGTTGGGTCATAAAATCTTTAAATGGTAATGTATATTTCTTTAAACTTCAATCAGGGGCCACTTTGAGAGTTTGACCATATAGCAGGTAAAAATTTAAAATTTAACGTTTTTGTACAGTTGAACGTCATTTTCAAAAACAATTATGGCCATTTTGGAAGTTTAGATGCAAGTTTTTCTACGACCCATTTTAACCATTAGTATTAAATTTTGACTTATATATTAATATATACACACTAATACCAAAGACTATTGAAATACCAAGATGAGTAACGCTATACAACAATATGGTATAAGGTAGATTGTTTTTCTCACAATTGAGAACAGTTATGCAATTAGTATCGCGAGTTAATATATTGAAGTGTTCTATTTTGCACACAGTGTATGCTCACTTGTGTGCAGTATAAGCGCAACAAAGAGCGTAGCATCGAACACAACCATTTACCTCAAGGTTGTTAAATTGGCCCTACAAGTACGGAGCGAGCTCTGTCTCTTGATCTAAGCGGATTAAGTGAACTGAGACTGAGACCAGACTGAGCAAAGTGCAACTATTTTGAAAGCGCATGCATGAAGTGGCTATGTATCACTTCATGCATGCGCTTTCAAAATAGTTGCACTTTGCTCTGTATTTGGATCGAGTAGTTGCACTCAGTATGAGAGATTTCAGTATGGTGAAATTTCACTCGTTGCTTATAGGTGGGGAGTTGAGCTAACTTTTGTGAAAGCGAATGGTTTTGCCTCACATTGAAATGTACGTACGTTATCCATATTGTTGTTTCAATAGTCTTTTCCATTACATATATATTCTTACACAGAAGATTAACCGAGCACGATTAATAATCTTAAGTGCGAATACAGAAATAGTTTATGACTGAATATTTCCACATAGATTTAATAAAAATCTGTAAACAAAGCTAATTTGATGCAACAAAAGCCTGCTTAGACGTGAGCAAAGCATTTGATTTTTTAAGGCAAATATTAAATGAATATTTAAGTCTATTTCACTTATACGTATATTTATTAATTTATACGTATAGTTATTTCATACGAGCATCTGCGTGACAAATTTAAAGATTTGCCGCGTGAAATACAAATGCATAATATTATTTTTAGATTTTATATAACGGATCTACGATTAAAAATTTCCGAACTTCAAATTGGATATTCAATTACTAACATTTAAAAGATAGTTCATGGTATGTAAGAGTTAAGCAAGATATTCGAATGGATCCAGGTTGTCATGGGATAAGACAAATTGTGCGGAACGACTATAAACGGATATATTTCGTTGGTTTCAACTATCTTTTCTACAGCGACTTTATTTACTTCAACACGATAAAGACCTGTACCTTACAACGAAACGATCGTTGTGAACCAAATAAAATCGCTTTAGAAGCGAGAGTTGGTTTTATATATATTTGTAAAAGAATTTGATTGAAAGTTGTTTAAACGAAATCAACGATATCGAAAATAAAAGATATCATAAGTAAATCTAATTAATCAAACATTAACTACGTTAAAAAATGTTTATTACATCTTATAAAATGGTTTTTCTATAAACGAAACATATTTTAATTTTTTAAAATTATTCTTAAATTTTTTTCGAATATTCAGACCTAAAACTTTCCCTCTTATATAGTCTCAACGATATTGTTCAAACAAACAGACAAGTGAACAGACATGCATATTATATAATGTCAGTCTGTCTTTTTGATCGTTTGTTTCAACAATAACATCTTGGAGACTATCCAAAGTATAGGTTTCTAGATTCATTTACGAATATTTTTCATTCACTTACGAAATTTTTTTTATTCATTTTAGGACTTCTTTTTTGGTAATGTAGAAGATGCACAAATTATAAAAAAGGACTCAAAATAAAAAAAATTTATTCTAAAGATTTGTAGAGGTATCAATATTTTTACCTCTGTGCGCACTCACAAAAACACACGATAAGAATAATTATATACATTTTATTTAAAGAGGAAATATTGGAATCTAAATATTCATACTTGATATATCTGTCTTCTATACCTATAAACATAAAAAAAATATGTAAACCTTATATGAAAAGCAGTTTACGGGAACACACCTTTGTAAAATCATAAAAAAATCTCATTTTGACATTATTGCGAAGGTTGCTTTATTTACTCTGAGTACTTTCATATTGCAAGGATTTGAGTAGGCCTATTATTTTAATCATATTCAATATTTGTGCTACGTTGGCCATTATCACTGCTGCCACCAAAGCTCTTTCTCGATTATATCATAATAAAATATTTTTTTACTGATAGTTTATTGTATTTTTTATGGCAATCTTCCCTATAATATGTAATAACATCACAACTCTTGCAGCAATGCAAGAGTTGTGTTGTTTTGATATTTTCTAAAGTTTGAATGGTTATAAAAACCCATGAAAATATCAAAAAGACCGATTTATATATATATATATTCAATGTATCATAATGTGTAGCCAACAGATACTGAATGGTTTAATTCATAGCATTGTCTTTATTGAACCATAATTCAATTATATCTAATCATTAAACCTTTATTTTGGATTATGCCTAAAATTTTTTGAAGTTTTTATGCGTGAAATTTGTGTATACAAAATTTATAGTTTAGAGAACTATCCTGGTAGAGACACATGAAAATATATATAGTATTTGACAAGATTTTAACAGTTCATATGCATATGTGCATAGAAAGGAAATAATATGAGTCATAGAAAATAATGTCGATGCGTTATGCAATTTTTTATTCTGACACAAATTAATAAAATCAATATAGGGAGGAAAAGATTTGCATAATAGATCATGTTTATTTTTTGGGATCAAGATTTATGCAGCTTATTGCTGCAACAAAGAAGTTGTACGCATCTATTGCATAAGCCTTGATTAAATTGGGACGACTAGCATGCCTACGCAAAAAAAAAAAAAAATAATTACGCCATTCTTCAGTCCCAATTATAAACGCAATTTAGTTTAAGATATGATTTTATGTTGAACACAAGGTAGCGTCCCAAAAAAATTAAGACAAATATTTTCGAAGTCTCGTTTAAATTAAGCATCCATTGCACGTACGACTAATTGATTACATTATTATTAAATCAATTGTAAATTATATTAGACTTAAGTACATAAAATGGAAACGAAAAACCTTCAATTTTAAATTATATTAACAAAAATGCATTTGTAAAATAGATTATTTTTTTAATATTAAGCAGTTCTCGAAACTCGATATTAGATTATATGCCTGTAGAATAACAGTTTTAATAGAAGTATTTGAATAAGCTACACGATGATACACAAACTTGCAATTAAATAAATAAGTATAAACGGGAAACTTTATTTTTAATGTAATGTATTTTATTTAGTTACTTTGAAACTCCATAGGTATTAAAGCCCTGCGTGAATATTTTCTGTTTGTTGATTGTACTAGCTATACAGGTACTTTTCGAATAAAAAATGTAAACAACAAAACCGAGTACTGAAGAGAAGTAGAGCTTACCGTACCGATTACGGTATCGTTGTCTGTTCGATTGACATACACCGCTTTTCGGCATTCAGTAAACGTATCGTATCAAATGAATCGCAGGTCATAGTTGAAAAAATTTCAAGTGGCAATTTGAGTTTGACCGACACAAAGGGCAGAAGCAAGTTCTGGAAAGTGTTTGCCAAAATAGCAGATATAGATGGGACGTCGTTGAAAAATTTCGTAAGCTGCAAAAATCTTAGAGAAGTACTGAAACATATAAACTTTTCAACCTCAAATTTGATAAAGCACTAACGCAAATCAGAATGATAAGCCATTCAGATGGTCGTTACAGCTACTTAATCGCCAATGTCTTAACATACAACTCTTTTTTCTGGATTTATAGAAGATGAAAGTCACAACGATTCTCATGAAACGATTATTCAAGAAATGCAATTTTATAATAATACGAGAGTAGCAGCAAATAGTGAACACTTTAATGTTTTCAATAGATTGGACCTTCAAAAATGTTTCTTGTTTCTTTATGAATTAAGCTGTTATATTATGAGAACTATTTTTAGCAACTTACAGAAGATTAATATAATTAATTCCATTTTACTTGCTGCTTACGAATACAGCAGTGTACTGTCGTTGTTTTTATTTCATATTGTGAAGCAACCGTTAATTGACGTGTTTGCACAGAAAAATACCGTGTTGCTAAAATAAAAATTTGATTGTTGAAAAAATGGGGAAAAAAAATTTAACAACTTTTGTTGTGCAAAATCACCGCGATTTTGATAAAAGGTAAAGAAAAAATCTCAGCGCTTTGCAACTCCGTGGTTTTTTTTCGGACATTTTGAGGTTGAAAACTTACCAACGATATCCTTCATTTATGCATTACATCCATTGTTATACTTTATCTAAATATAGCAGAATTCGCCGATTTTTACTTTTTTCAGTCAACATCATCACTACGATAGCCATCAATTGCATGTTATAGAGAATGTTTTGCTGTTTTCAAGACCCTACTTTAATTGTCTGTGCGATCATTAGTTCCCGAATAATTGATTGTCAAAGTCACACTGAACGCTTTTGCTTTGATCACCGATTACTCCGCACCAAATCATCGTACAGGGATCGTCAACAGGTCAAATTAAAGCTAATTAAATTAAAAGAGTTTTATGGCCGCATGATGGAAAAATTCATTTTTGTTGGATTACATGAAAGCCTCAGATCTGAAAACTAGACACTTAAATTTTTTTTCTTCTTTTTTTTTTTTCTTATATACAATTCTTAAGAGCTAGTTGGACTGTATGATTATATTGCATATTGCGTACATATTTTTCTATTTTTATTACATTTAATTGCTAGTAGGGTTCATTTGCATGGTACTAATGTTTGTATATTAAAGATGTGTGCGCTGCATTGATCGTTCCGTCATATAAGTACATAATGTATGGGTCATAAATTTAATCTTTAGATGCTCATCTTGCACACATCTTATCGTACATCGTATTTATTGTTTCACGTACATGCAGCGGGAACAGTATATTTATTTCATCGAGTTATGCTTTGTTGAACATCACCCAAAACTTTGAAATTGATTTAATATCCTTTTGTTTTTCTACTAGTGCATATATATATAACTACTATTAAGTTAAGCAAATCGCCCCGCCCTCGCTTGTAAAACCAAACTTGTAAATTAACTTCCATCTGGTCATCTTGTACTTCTGATGCCTTGATGGTTTGCTTATTTTCCCTTTATCAGGTACTTTTGATGGCTAAGGATTGGTGCTTGCAACTATCTTGTCTACTTTTCTTTGATCATGAGATACTACGTGGCTTCGTAAGTTTTTATGGTTGCCATAGTGGTGTAAAGTAATGCATTATTGGCTATGTCTGTCAGTTGTCTGTTTTATTATTGACCGCTGTATTTTCTTTTTAACTTTGCGTGCTCCTTCAACCACTGAAATGTCATGTTTAGTGAATATTTTTGTTATAGTTTTGGCGTAATCCGATGGAGCTTTTTTTATTTGGTCGCCTTGTTGACCTGGCTGTGTCTCGACTCAGCTAAAATTGGACTTGCCAAAAAATAGAAGTAAAACTTGAACTATTCACTGTCTGCTGCTTAAGCCATAGAAAACGTTTTGGTCACTTGTTAGTCTCGCAGTATTTTTGTACTCGACGGA
>JAWNNP010000785.1:0-123292 GCA_035044805.1 Leucophenga maculata
CGCTTTTTTGGACGCGGCCATGACCGGCAGACGGTTGACGGCCATTTAAACAAACAAACAAAATAAATTTACAACATTCATTTTGAAAAAAGTTTTTACAGGACGCAGTGAAGCATGCCGGGCGCAGCTACTATTGAATAAATATTAAATTTTTAGATCATATAAATATTTGTGTTTATGTAAACATGCTATCTGTGTATCTAACACTATATATTAAAAATTCTTTATTCTTCGTTTTCAAAAAAATGTTTTACTTCTATAACGTGTACGGTGCTACAAGCTATTTCTTTTTGTCAATACTTCTACCGTATCGATGTGTAGGTCGCGGTGGATATCAGCACTTTTAGCGTACCAGTATACGTTGACAATGTCATGCCAAACTTTATATTGGAAGCGTTGATTTATTGCATTTTGCTGTATACCATAAGTCCAAATGGGAACTAAAATTTGTTTGTAGATTACCAGCTGATTGGTGAGACTTTCTATTAAAAAGCAAGTACATACAGCTTCCGATATTTTAAGTTTAGCTCCACCTTTTTATACACGTACCTTCCAACGTAGCTTTGCGTCTATTATCAGTATCTAGTATCATATTTAATACAGTTGCTGTATGGCACGGTTTTCCTAAAGCCGAACTGGTGCTGAGGAATTAGCGGATTCGTCTTTATTATGGATCTCATTCTATCCAAAAGAACTTTCTCAAATAGTTTACGAAGTCGCTTCTTTTGAAGGTATGCTAGACTTAGGACTCATGAGTACCTCTGCCACTTTCCAATGAATCGGAACATGTCGAGGTTTCAGCGCTGCGTTGACAATAAAGCTGTTTTATTTTTAAAACAAATCATTTTGTGGTAACTGGGTTAGAACCTCTGCAGTATGAAGTCGTACGCTGTATTTTTTATTTTTAAAATATTTAAAATAAAAATTTTATAGTATGTAGTATATTCAGCTCAGTTGATGATTATTATAATGATGTATGTCTTCTTCGTCATCATCAAGATACTCAGCAAATATTGTAGCATTTTCAATCAAAGGATGACAGTACTTAAATGGCTGTTTTATGTTTTTAGTTGCTTTCCATAGTGAATATTCCTTAGTGAATATTCAGTGATTTTCGCTCTATGTTCTTCATACAAATACATATTCATAAATACATTTCTGAATTTAGCAAATCTGTATTGATTCAAGCGAATACCAAAAAATATATATTTTTAAATACATTAAATGTTCCTGTAAATTTACATTGAAGTTTGGAAACGGAATGGGCGCAGTTGATAGGGGGATAATGTAACAACAAAGTAAATGGCTTGGGTAAACTAATCAACGCGAGTTTCTATATAGTCATGCATATTGTATGCAATTTATATGATTCATAGAGCGCTTTTTAAATGCATGTAAAATACATAAGCAAGAACTTCATCGTAGTGGAAATTGGCTCTCCCTTCCTCCTCACATTTCATGTCTCACAGTTTTTGCAAATAATTTTTTCTCTTTTCATTTATAAATATGTATATGCATATTTATCATGAAAATGACCTAGCCTGCTTAAATTCATATTTAACAGGGTCACTAAATAAGATACATTAAATACATCTTTTACTCATTACTCATTACCATTACCAACAACTCATTATTTATTACCCATTACCATTATCCATAACTCATAACGCATTACCATTACCTATTACCAAATATTGTCCATAAATAATTTTTTCTCTTTTCATTTATAAATATGTATATGCATATTTATCATGAAAATGACCTAGCCTGCTTAAATTCATATTTAACAGGGTCACTAAATAAAATACATTAAATACATATTTTACTCATTACCATTCCCAACAACTCATTATTTATTACCCATTACCATTATCCATAACTCATAACGCATTACCATTACCTATTACCTAATATTGTCCATACAAAATTACCTATTCACAATTTAGTTTTAGTTTTTAGTTTTTTTTAGTTTTAGCGACACTTTTTGTAGATAATTATGAGTTCTGCAAAATTTTGTTCTACTATCCACAGTTTAAGGAATTTGTTGGTAATTTTGTACACCTTGGATTACATTATTGAAGTTTTAGTAAGGATCCCTAATTTTTGAAAATATGGTATAATATTAACCTATGGCACACGAGGACAGTGTAGCATCCCAACGGTGAACGAATTTTTTAAATCGGTCCAGTAGTTTCGGAGTATATTCAATGTAAACAAACAAACAATCGAATCTTTCCTTTTTATAATACATATTAGTATAGACATGTATATTAATGAACTAGATATTACCATTTCTTGCTGCCAATATTCCACCAGTCGCAGCACCGCTTATTATAGAATTCCAAGGATCTTCTTTTTTACGAAAGTGAACGAGGGTGCAGTCTATTGTGCTAAACATTCCACCCCAAATAGCAAAGTTACCAGCAATGACAGGAGATCTAGTTTTTATAGCAGATAAGCTTCCAATCTGAAATTAAAAAGATGTATGTAAATTGTTAAAACCGAAACCTACAAGAATCTGCACACGCAACTAGTCAAGTATTTTCGTGAAAAATACAATAATAATAATAAAAGTCCAATATCGCTGCATTTATATCGTAGAAAATAAAAAAATAAAAATTTGACTAAAAAAAATTATAAGTAGGAAAGTAATGACCCTAGAAAAGAATCACAATTTTTTCGAGAAAAGTTTATTTTATTTCTTAGCTAGTCGAATGATGTTATTGCAGCTTGATGCCATTCTGTGTCTTAAAAGTACGCGTTTCCCACTTGAAGAAAATACCTCGAGATTAAAGGAAGAAGCAAATTCATGAGAAAACGAAGAAAGCTTTTTCTATATTTTTATAGAACTGCGAACCAAAGAGGCTGGTTCATATTGATTTTATCGTTTAAACGATTTTAAATTCCGGAATTGGTAAACCTGGCGTATGATGTATTCCATCAGAATATTGAAAAAATCGCACGACAGAGCATCGCCCTGCCTGAAACGTCTCTTTGTATCAAAGGGCTCGGAGAGGTTTTTCCCCACCCTGACAACGCTTTGTGTGTTAGATAACATCGTCATGCAAAGACGAACAATCTTTGAAAAACTTCGATCGTATCGGCATGTCGAAAGCGGCTTTGTAATCGAAAGAAATCAAAGTCAAGTCCAAAAAAAGTCTTGAAATAATATAGGTTTACACATCTCTTCTGTAAGCCGACTTACATTGATTTTTTTTTTTATTTTCTTTTATTTAGATATTTAATAGATATTTTTTTTCTTTCCGAGGCTTTCTTTTCGTTTTCATTGGGGGGTTTTTTTTAAAGTGGCGGGTCCCAAGCCCATACGCCGACATAGAGGACGACCGGGCACTCGATGGAATGACCAGGTATGGAGAGATCTCTCCGTACTTGGCATTCAGAACGACTGGCGCCAGCGCGCACAGGATTATGGAGGCTGGCGCGCTTTCCTGGACGCGGCCATGAGCGGCAGACGGTTGACGGCCATTTAAACAAACAAACAAACAATAGATATTTTTTATAGATATTTAATAGATATTTTTAACATATATTTAATAGATTTTAAAATGACTTTTAAATTACATACATTGTGCTCTTGCAGACACAACATCAATCAATACTTAAATAATATTTTTACAAAACTATATAGCAAATCTAAAAACTCGATGAGAACATTAGTAACATGTGCGTCTATACGATAAATCTAGAATTTGTAAACTTTTAAGTCTACGAATCTGTTCGCTACTGTCTAGCAGATTTATAGCCAGCGAGTTGCTTTGGTTTTCTAATCTTTCCAAATATTTCACGCAAAAGTTTATTATTTCATCCTTAATTGTGTTCATAACAAATAAAAAATGAATGGAAAAATTTAAATAATTTTATCAAGAATCGAATAAAAAACAAGTAAGAAAATTACAGTCGGGCGTAACCGACTGTAAGAGACCCTGTAGTAATACAGTCCCCTAACAAACACATTAAATGTTTTCCTAGCCATGCAAAACAAAAAAGTAGGAAATTAATAAGAAAAAATTCGACCGGTGAAAAGTATTTTGCTTCTTCCACTACTGCACTAACAAGTGTATTATACAATTTTTTTTATACATGAAAATAACAGGGAGGACGGAAGTATCATAGGACGTTCAAATTCGAATATCGGCATTTCGGTGCAGTTTTGCAGTTAAATATTCTTAGCCATGTGAGTGAGGTTGCTAGCTAATTGTGCTACTAGTGTGTTTGGATGTGCGATTAATCGGATTCGGTAGTTTCTGCTGATTTTAAATATTTCTTCAAGAACCGTTGGCATTCTTAATTCATAGAAGGTAATAGAATTGTTTATGTACCGTGGAGCATTTGTGCAAAGGCGGAAAAATTTGGACTGAAATCTTTAAAGGATTTGCCAGATTGGACCTTTATGCAGAGGCATAAATTTGAATTTCATAAGTCGATATTTGTTTTTAGTACTGCTTCGTTATTAAGTATTTTATTGTCTGTTAAGCCTGACGAGTTAGGCCCAAGGCCAATAAAGAGATCTAAGTCTCAGGCCAAGTTGTTTATGCTTTGTAAATATGTGGCCGCGGCAGGTCTATGAAGATACTTTTTATATTGTAAATTGAGTCTTAAACTTCTGCTTTGTTAATATATTGGGGGCACATAAGAAGTAGACCAAAGTTTTTTGTGGCTTTCCAGAGAGAGTAATCCGTCGCTTTTGTAGGTGATAAGCCAATAAGATAAGAGGTGAGCTCAGCATTGTTCTTCTCCTTTAGAATTGATTTTAACCTTTTCACGGCAGGATTGAAGCGTCTCTTGTTGTTGTTATTTCGTGTAAACTGGCATATCTTTCTCAACTGACGTTTTCCCCTAAAAAGTAATGATATATGTCTACCTACATTTGAATGTTTATTTAAATAAGGTTCTGTCGGAGTAGATTGCCAAGCTGCTTGCGGAATGGCTTTGTTAAAATTCTCTTGCGCAAATTCGATTATCTTTGCTGATTTTAGAGCTAAATTCGTGTTTCAGGTTACGTTTACAAATTGTCTTAAATACTCCCAGCTAGTCCTTTTATTAAAGCGCTTTGCATCATGAATGTTTTGCTCTGATTCAGTATTAATTTTAGCGAATATAGGCGTATGATCTAATGACAGGTCTAGACAAGAGTCTGCAGCGATGTGGTGTTTTGGTGCTTTCATTAAAAAGAAATCTATAACACCCGGTATTTTATTTATATAGTAGATATATGAGCCGTGTGGGATAGTTCCATCGCTCTAAACAGTTCTCGTCCTCTGAGCGTATTAGTTAAAGATGTTAGAGTTATAGATACTACAGTAACGGACATAGTGGACACAAAAATCGGCATAGCCAAACAAACTATAGAAGCGGACACAAAACTCTGCACAGTCAAAACTATTTAATTTTGCACGCGCTCACATAATTGCAAGGGGTTGCAATTATTTAATTCACACGCGCCGCAATTATTCTTGCAATGTTAACCTAAATTAAAACGCGCTCTAATGGTTGTTCGGTGTGTAGAACGGGAATCCGTTTGAGCTGCACTGGTATTGTTTATGTTGGCAGACGCAAGGTGTTCTTGTTTTCGGCACTGTTTGCGTTTTTGGCGGCGTTCGACTTAATCTCAAAATATGCTTAAACCTCAAACTAGGTATACAAAACTAAATATTTTTTTAAGTTCTGAAACAATCAATTGCGCGATCGATACGGAGCAGCTTGAGGCAACATACAACCGCGACGGCTACTTTTTCAGGTTCTAGACACGCTGCTGACCAGTGCGCGGTTCTTAATACGAATAGTCGTATTGGTATGTCCGGATTGCGTTCAAGAGTTATTGACAATGAAGCGTATAGGCTTGGCGTGTGTGATGGTTAATTTTGTTGAACCACGATCATAGTTTCGCAACTAATCATTAATTTTCTCAATGTAACATAATTTTTAATCGTTGCCTCCGTCATCAATCACTTAATACAAAGATTACGTACTGTTATTCGACGTACAAATACTGGAATGAGATTGAATTGAAAGAAAGCGAAGAAGAAAAAGCTCATTCGGTCTTGGAACGTAGAAAACAAAGGTACGCGATACGTGCAATTTGAATAACATATGGTACTTATGGTTTGCCATGCGGTTGCAGAACAAAGACAATTATAGATGCTGCAAAAAGTTAAAGCTATTATAAAAAAATATGTACCAAAACTTCAACAAATAATAATAACGAACAGTGAAAAATTAAACATTTCAATAAAAATTTCAACCTAGCATATAAATAAAAACTTTGCTGAAGTGACAAAAAACGGTCGAATGATTAAATTTCAGAAAGAAATGTAGAAAGGGAACGTTCTACATCAGTGACCTCGAATAAATCTACGTATCGTAGGACTCATACTACGTACAATCGTGATCATTTTTAAAGCAAGCAATAATAAAATCAAATTCAATTGTTTGTTGCTAAATTATGTTAATGTCATTAGGCCCTGTACCGAAGGTACAAGAGCCTAATGGTTTTGTGCAAATGTATGTAACAGGTAGAAATAATAATCGGAGACCCCCCAAAGTTACCCCCATTATGGTCAGGAGCGATAGAGGAGTCGATATAGACATGTCCGTCTGTCCGTCTGGCCGTCCGTATGAACGAAAGGATCTCGGAAACGGTAATAGATAGAGACTTCGTGTTTTTTGCATTCGACTAGGACTGCTCCGGAATTTTACAAGTTTATTTTAAAAACTTGCCCCTCCCCCCTTCCCCATAAAATCACCACCAAGGGTAAAAATTTCTTCGGCACAAAAAAAATTGAGCATGCCAGTATAGAGATATCGTCCTTCTTAGCAAAAATCCGAAAAGTTCATCAAAATCGGATAATAAATGACGATTTTATAAGCAATTGAATTTGAGCGACCCCCCTTTTCGTTTCATACATAAAAAAATTTTTTAAAAGGCACTTAGTCGTGCAGTGAGAAGTGGTCATGTGTTTGGTCATAAGCTAGGCGAACATTTAATGTGTTTGTTAGGCGACCTGCACTGGTACAGGGCCTCTTACAGTCGGTTACGCCCGACTGTGATTTTCTTACTTGTTTTCTAAATAATATTGTAAAATTCCTAATAGTTGAATATTCAATTTGAATTAAATTCATAATTTAAGATTTGCATTGTTAAGAGATAAGAGAACTAAAAGCTTTCACAGATTTAATTGGTAAAGTAATGTCCTTAACAAAAAAAAGAACTGAATTTATATTTTCTTAATTTATTACCACAACAATATAGCGTTGCTGCAACAGGCCTGGATGCATCTAACGACAACATAATATCAAAAGAGTGAGTGGTTATCTAAAACATTTTGATTTATTGTTTTGTTAAGATCATAATGAATATTTGTATAATTAATAAACTGTGAAGGTTTCCATTTTGAATTGTACATTGATTTACTATTTTTCCTACATTTTACCTTAACGTTAAGATATATTACTATGGTACAAGTTGCTTAAATTAGAATCATGACATACATTTTTGAATTAGAATGAATATATTAGTATAATGTCCTTCCCTTTCAATAGAACGCAACCTACATTTCCCTAACAACAACTTACTAAATATACTTAAAACACCATCGGTAAATGACCTTAAGTTACTTATTAACTTCCTTAAAAAAACAAACTTATATCATAAAATCCAAAAAATAAAAACAACAAAAACCTGTAAATCTGTTATTATAAGTACAATTCTTGTGCCTAAACCACCATACTCAAATGAGTTGTATATACTATTTATATATATTAATTTAAGACCAACTCGATTTAATTATAGCTCCACCTTTTATATTATATTATACATAGCTGAAGGCTTAAGTTGGCATGCTATAAATCAATTTGTTAGCTTCTAAGTTTTAACTTTAAGCTCACCATATAAATAAATAAATAAATTTGAGCAGAAGGGGTGCTGCGAGTCCTAGTCGAAAATACCCCTGTGCTGTTATATGAAACTCGCTCTCTATCGTGCACGGACGCAAGAATATTTCTGTGTCAACACACGCACATTGCAAATGCAAGGAATTCATGGACATCAAACACACGCAGTGCTCCTTTGAACTTGAACCGAGCAGCATCCGGAAATCTATTATGGTGCTGACAAATCAGTAGCAATTGGAGAAATGTCAATCGTTTATCCGTACTGTAATGCATTGAAATACAGCGGTACAGCATCAGAACGCAATCACTTCTTGTGTGTTTGGTCATGGTCGGAGGGGGCGGTGCTCTTCAACCTTATTCAAACAAATCTCTGCATCAGTTTGAGGTACGGGGACGATATTTGGAATACGTGTTAATGGGATCGGGAGAGATAACCCTATAGGTTGTAGTCCTATTGAAAGCGATTCAAAAACTGTATCATATCTATGCATCGATTTGAGGTACAGTGTTAAAATTTGATATACATGGTAATGGTATTGGATAATGGTAATTAGTAATAGGTAATGGATAATGGTAATGGGCAATGGTAATTGGTAATGGATAATTGTAAAGGGCAATCGTAATGAGAAAGGGTAATGGTAAATCGTAATGGTATTGGGTAATGATATTGGGTAAATTTGTTCGGTAATGGTAATTGTTTAAACATATTTAAACATATTGTTCCCGCTGCTTCTGCGTGTAACAACAAACATAAATGAACGCTACTTGCGTGGTTATCAGGTACAAACAGACCACATTGGCCTTCCATAACATATATGTATAAATATATTGTTTCCGCTGCTTGTGCGTGAAACAATAAATACGATGTACGATAAGATGTGTGCAAGCTGAGCATGCGCTTCTAAAGATTAAATTTATGATCCATAAATTATGTAGTTATATGACGGAACGATCAATGCAGCGCACACATCTTTAATATACAAATATTAGTACCGTGCCAATGAACCCTACTATATATTAAATGTAATAAAAATAGAAACATGAGTACGTAATATGCAATATAATCATACAGTCCAACTAGCTCTTAAGAATAGTATATAATTGCAAGAACATTAAAAATAAAATGAGTTCTTCATCGGAATCCAAAGCGGAGTGTTGTGTTTTCAGTAATAATGAATAATGGCAATAGGTAATGATAATGAGTAATGGTATGGTCCATTGATAAATGTAGACAGCTTGGCTTTATTGGCCGCGAGCGAAGCGTACGAGCTTCAGCTATGTTTTGTGATGTGGTCTAATAAAAGCGAAGACAATCACATTTTTAAAACTTTACAGGAGATGGAGAGATTATGGGTAATATATATGTGGCCGCCCACGTCCAAAGCAAGTTGTCTCATAACAAGCATATTTGCACAAGCATGTTCGCAGTCAAGACTCCTCACACATGCAAATACCTAGCCGGATAGAAATACCTAGCCTCGTGCAAATACCTAGGCAATTTCCACAATTTATGACACCATATTATGTCGACTTAACCAATATCAACAATAAATAATTACCCAGCTGATGTACATCATCACATAATTACTTCTGGCCAACCGGTAGCAGAAGCTAAACGTCATTACAGTGGAGAAAAACTACAAGTCATCAGGGAGGAATTAAAAACCCTGCAGGAACTTGGCATAGTGCGTCCATCGAGCAGCCTATACATTTTGTCAAAAAGAAAACCGGCGGCTGGCGTGCATGTGGCGACTACAGGAAACTTAATGCCTGAACTCAACCAGATAGATATCCGATACCATTTATCGAGTTTCAAAAATCGACATCAACAAAGCACACTACAATATTCCAATGAATTCTGATGATATCCAGAAAACAGCAGTCAACACACCGGTTGGATTGTTTGAGTTTACAGTGATGGCTTTTGGTCTCAAAAATGCCACTGAAACGTTTCAACGCTACATGGATTCTATATTTCGGAATGACGATCATTTGCTGCCTTGACGATATATTAGTGTTTTCCTCAAATACGGATGACCACAAAAAACATCTAGAATCAGTCTTCAGCCAAGAAGAGCTCACAATTTTCCAAAACCAAAAAACAATGGAATTAAGACGATTTTTGAGAGCACTAAATTTCTTCCGTAAATTTATTCCACATGCTTCACACTCACAAGCAGTATTAAGCAGCCTATGCAAAGAATCCAAGAAAAATTATGAAACACCAGTAGTCTGGACACCGCAACTTGAAGACACATTTATAAATTACAAATCAAGTCTTGCGCATGAAACACTTTTAAACTTCATTACACCCAATATGCCACTCATACTAACTACAGATGCATCAGACATTGCCGTGGGTGCGTATCTTCAACAACTCGTTGATGGACAAATCAAACCAATAGCATTTTTCTCAACTAAATTGCAAAAAGCACAAATAAATTACAGTGTCTGTTAGCGCCAAATTTGAATTTGTGGTGTGTAACGTTTTTTACCACACCGCGCTAATTTGCTACTCGTCTTGTTCATCTACTCGAACTCTGAGAGGAGAGAGGAGTTAGTCAGTTATCAAACTACTGCAAACGCGTACGCTACCACTTTGTGCTGTTAATATTCGATTTTTGAATTTTGCGCCAAGTTGTTTATACCCCGTTTTATTATACACTGGTGTTGTATTCAATAAAAGCGAGCGCGCTATAATTATTTATTTTAATATACAAACGCGTGTTATTGTTTTTCGTGCGAGTGCTTTACAGGCACTGACGACCCACCCCCACCTGTCTGCGCCAGCAACTACAATTTTGGTTTTTATATTTTGGGTGTTCCAAGTGCCTAGGAGCGGCACAGCGAACATTTTGGTCCTTCGAACCCGGATAACGCAGACAGAGCGTTTTTTAAAATATATAATTGTACCCTACCTTTTGTGTACATACATCAGGTGCGTATAGCATTTTTGTTTGATTTTTTATACCCCTGCGTGCGTTTGCATTTTTTGATTTGCCAGTTCCGCAAGTTTTCGGTTGGCATTTGAGTGTTTTTGTGCATTAGTTTTGTTGTGCAAATATTCTTCGCCTTTTCTTTGGCGCACTCAAAAGGTTTTATGCAATTCCATTGCATTAGAAAACGGTTTTGATTGAGACGATCAAAACAAACAAGAAAAAAGAGAAGAAGATGCAGCTGCATGAGCGCATGCTGCAGTGTTAAAATTACAACAATAAATATAATTTTAATAAAATACATACATATATATACATAAAAGCACCGTTGCGCTTTTGATTGTTTTTGCATAGGTGCGTTTATATATTTTTTGTGTTTGTTTGTTGTGACCCCGCATCGTCTGTCGCAAGCGATATTTCGGTTTAATCGCTGGACGGACAGAAAATTAGAAACAGTTTAACAAAAATTTGTGAAACAGCTACAATTCTTCTATTTGTTTGCATATTTTTATTTTATTTTGTTAATTTTCTTTGCTTGGTGTTTGGTATACGACCAATATTGCAAGGGTCGATATCAAAGTTCCGTGTTACCATTTTTTTGTGCGTGTATATTATATTTAAAAAATATATAGTTTTTCGGGCTGTGCATAATTATTTCACAAGTTTTATTGTTTTTTCCCCCTTCTTCGAAATAATTTATCGCAGCGCCGGTTCATTAAATATAATAATTTATACGCACTTTTTATTTAAAATAGAATCTTTTCGAACAAATTTAATTTAAATTTTTGTTCAAATTCTCTTTGACTTTTGCAACCTCATTTTTTTTTGTTTCATTAATTGACTAAGTTTTTAAAAAAAATGCCCGAAAATAGATTCAATCATTGTGCTGACGAACTTCTTCGTTTCGCGGCACAATGTAAAGAAATGTGCCCAGAGGAACAAACATCCTTCACAACAAAATTGTTGAAGGATGAATTGAAGAGTCTGTGGCGTGCAGTCAAGGTTTCTTACGACAAATTAATGTGTCAGAAACCAGAGGGCTTGGACAAAGAACTTATCATGGCAAGGCAAGGCATATGTTTGAGTGCCTATATGACATGTGGTTCCATGATAGATATGACTTGTTCACTTTCAAATCATCTTTCAGAGCATTGTGGAAGTAGAGATACCCCAAATGTGTCACATAATATTTCTTTACCTCCATGTGACACAGATTTGTTTTACGGTGATTATAGCAGATGGCCAAGTTTTCGTGATATGTTCACGGCCATCTATAATTCGAACTCTAGACTATAACCTGTTTAGAAGTTGTATCACCTGAAACAAAAAACTCGTGATGAAGCTCGAGATATCGTCAACAGATCTCCGCTAACCAACGATGGGTTTGAGTTAGCGTGGCAGAATCTGGTTAACCGATATGAAAATAAACGAGTGTTGGTAAACAGTCAGCTCAAGGCATTGTTTGGTTTAGAGCCTGTAGCTTCTGAGAATGGCGCGGCCATTAAAAAGCTACAGCGGGAAATCAACAATGCAATTGCCAATTTAGAGTCCAACAGTATCATCATTGAAAATTGGGACGCTATACTTATATTTCTGTGCTCTACCCGTCTTCCAGATAATACTCTGACGCTATGGGAGCAGTCTTTGGAAGACAAACGAGAGATTCCAAAGTGGAAGGACATGGACACCTTTTTAACAAGCAGGTTCCAAACGTTAGAAACGGTCTCAAATCTTCGTAGCTCTTCGAAGTCCGTTTCTGTTAAGCCTTCCTCAGATTTTAACAAGTCGAAGCGTTTGAACACTTTTCAAACAAAAGTAACGTACCAGTGTCATATGTGCCAGTCTTCGGAGCACAATTTGATCAAGTGTCCGAAATTTTTAGCCCTCAGTCCTAAGCAGAGGACAGATAAAGTGAGAGAGAAGCAACTTTGTTTCAATTGCTTGGCTCACAGTCATATGAGGAACAAATGCAAAAGTTTACATAAGTGTACAAAGTGCTCAAAACCCCACCACACGCTGCTCCATTGGAACACTACTGCCAATGTTTTCAATTCTAACCCTCCTTCTCCGGCAGTTCAGTCGAATTCCAATGAACATGCAAGTACGTCGCAAGTAACGAGAAGCAATAGTTTGCAATCTTGCTTTACCTTTTCAACCAAGACCGTGCTCTTGGGAACTGCTATAGTACGATTAAGATTCAATAATCAGGTTGTTTCCGCTCGAGCACTAATAGACTCGGGATCTGAAGGTACGTTCATTTCGGAACGTCTTCAGAGGCGCCTAGGTGTGCGATGCGAACGAGTGCATGCACATGTTTCAGGGTTGAGTACTTCTCTAGCTGCTAGAATTAACAGGTCGTGTCGTTTGATACTGGAGTCCTCACTCGATCCAAGTTTCAGATTGGAAACGAGTTATTTTGTTTTACCCAAACTTACTGGATTTTTACCCAGTAAGAATATTGCAATGCCATCAGATGTCAGTTTTGATTTCCCCCTGGCTGATCCTCAATTCTTCAAGAGTGATCAGGTCGACATTGTGATTGGCAGTAATATTTACCCTCAAATCGTGAGAGAGGGTATTAAACAAAATATTTTGGGTTCATTGCTGGCTCAACAAACTGTTTTTGGGTGGATTCTTACTGGTCCACTCTCTCCCCCCACCAGGTGCAATACGATTTCTATTGTAATCTGTTTTACAAAGTTTAGCTTGGGTCAGCAATTAGAGATAATTCCCAGTAGGGCTTTTCAGAGTGTTGAGGACGAGTTCTGTGAACGAAATTTCGTCAACACCACTCAAAGCGATAGTGACAAGAAACATGTGGTCACTCTTCCTGTTCGCCCTAACTATCAGTGTGAGCAGCCTCTTGGAGCTTCACGCTCTGTAGCGCTAAAGCAGTTCATGCGTAATGAGACTGCGCATGTCCGGATCTCAGAGTTTAATTATGATGAGGAAGTCAATGAGTGTTTGACCTTGCAGCCCTTTTGTAAGGTAACCCCCCTAGATGTCAATGAGCGACATCATTTAACTCATTATACATATTTAAAACCGGAAAGCACCCCTACTTTTTTCGTGGAGAAAAGTGATTCGGCTTTACAGAGAATTGTTTTTCGTTCGTCTGATTAAGCTGAAATTGAAGACTTCGCGTTGACTACGGTCACATTCGGAGTCAATTGTGCCCCATAAGTGGCCATTCGGACTTTTCGTCGTTTGGCAGATGACGTCCAGGATAAATATCCGCTAGCGGCAGAGAGTCTGCGCTCGATGGTGTATGTGCATGATGCACTTGCTGGTGCTCATGATGTAGCCACTGCTATTAGCTCACGTGTTGAGCTGATAGTAGCATTGAATTCTGCAGGGTTTTCAATGCGAAAGTGGACTGCGAATCATGAAAAGGCATTAGCAGGGATTCCTAGCGATTTTTTGCGGTGAATTTTTTGCTTGTTAGTCGCTAGGTTGTTAGATCCGGCATGCAGGTTAGCTCCAATTGTCGTTTCCGCCAAAATTTTAATGCAAAAATTTGGTTGGAGAAGACGGATTGGGATGACTGTTTGTCTGCATCTACACAGCAATCTTGGATAACTTTTTTCGAGGAAGATGTGCGGATAAAATATATCCAAATTCCTCGATGTGTGAATTTCTCCCCCATGGTTAAATGTGTGTTCAATGGCTTTTCAGACGTTTCTGAAAAAGCTTATAAAGCTTCTTTGTTTTTGAGATTTTTATGGAAGTACCCACAACCGAATTCAGAGGTTGGACATATTGTGGCAAACCGCGAGAAAAATCTCCCCCCATATGAATGTCGACTCTGTCGCATTTTTCAAACGTACGCAGGTAGGGACAAAAAAGTCAGACGAGCTGATGTGAAAACAGGACGTGGTGCGATTAAGCGTCCTGTTGTCCAGCTACATGCGTTACTCGAGAAATTATTAACTTTTTGTTTGCTTCAAAAAATGAGATTTTTTACAGCATCTATGAAGATGGAGAAGCAACAACAAAGGCTACCACCCACGAAAGTGCCCGGAGTTTTTGGGCATGAGAGACAAGCAGCTTCACGGAGGCCACAACCCCATCAGGCGGGTTAAAGCATCAGCCTCTACAGTGCCCTCAGCCTCTCCACCACGTCGGTCTACTGTTTTGACTAAAGGCGGCGGTGAGAGAGAACTATCTCCCTTTTTGGAGATAGATGAGGAAGTGGAGGTTAAGTCTGCAGTGGCAGAAGCTGCGCCTGGGTCGCCTGTATCTACAGAACCCAGGTCACCTTTAACCAAGCGGAGATGTGCTGATGAAAAACACCACCGGTTGCTGCATGGGATGAAGGGAAGGATCTCAATTCCCACCCAGAGCGTACCTCCGTCACCTCCGCGCAAGTATCGCACGCCGGAGGGACGTCGAGCGCGCTCTCCAGCTTTGGAGACAGCCAAACCGCGGTCAGCTCCTCCGCGCAAGTATCGTACGCCGGAGGAGCGTCGAGAGCTGTCTCCAGTTCTGGAGATAGACGAGGTGGTTTAGTTGGATCCGGAGGCTGGGTTACTTACTGCTGAAGTACCCAGGGCTCCCGCTCCCCCCCAAACAAGTGAGAGACGTGGTGCACGTCGGCAAAGAAAGCGGCCAGCTGGACGCCGAAACCGCGCTCGACCGAAATCGTTCCCCGGTGCACAAGCGGCCTCGGCTGTCTGGTGCACTTGTGGTATCACAGAACAATCGGAGAGTGTCGGTTCGGCATCAATCCCCGCCGACGTAACTAACCATTCGCAGTAGGACTGCGTTGAGACCTACTGCGAGTATCAAGCTTATGGTTCACGGGCGCTCAATTATCAAACGAGCTCTGCTTGACCCATGCATGCCCACCTGTGACCAGGAAACCACAGTTATCGTATGTTGGTTTCACTGTAGAGGTGTGGCCCCAGTGCGGTTTTGAATGTTGTGGCACGGGTCAAACGAGAAGTTAAACTGGACACTGCCTGGAAGGTCCGCGTGTTTGGCGTCGCTGACAGCAAAGTGGTAGCACTACAGTTCATTTTTTATATGAACTAAATTTCGATTTGTGCTGCAATATATTTTTATTTTGCAGGGATGCTGCAAGGCGGGCGGTAATGTTAGCGCCAAATTTGAATTTGTGGTGTGTAACGTTTTTTACCACACCGCGCTAATTTGCTACTCGTCTTGTTCATCTACTCGAACACTACCTCTGACTACCACTTTGTGCTGTTAATATTCGATTTTTGAATTTTGCGCCAAGTTGTTTATACCCCGTTTTATTATACACTGGTGTTGTATTCAATAAAAGCGAGCGCGCTATAATTATTTATTTTAATATAAAAACGCGTGTTATTGTTTTTCGTGCGAGTGCTTTACAGGCACTGACGATCCACCCCCACCTGTCTGCGCCAGCAACTACAATTTTGGTTTTTATATTTTGGGTGTTCCAAGTGCCTAGGAGCGGCACAGCGTACAGTGTCTATGACAAGGAGCTACTCGCAATCTACGTAGCCATCATGCACTTCAAACATATTTTGGAGGGTCGTGAGTTCGTGATAAAAACGGATCACAAAACTTTAGTATATGCGTTTCAAAACAAAAAAAAAAAAAAAATGGACAAATAAGCTACATTGCTCAATACACAACAAAAATATTACATTTGTCTGCTTCAGAAAATGTAGTGGCGGATGCACTTTCCCGAATAAATCAAATTGACATGCCATAAAATGTCACACTTCAAGATACACAAGAGCAACAACAATCTGATGTGGAACTACAACAATTGCTTTAAGGCAACACATCGTAACAGTAGCTGCGATGCGTCAACATCTTCATTACGACCTCATATACCATGAACACTGCGGAAAAAAATTTTCAATTCTATACACGCACTGTCTCATCCAGGCAAACGTGCAACTATCAAACAAATACAAAAAAAAGGACATTTCGCCGGCCTTACGCACTAACGTCGGTCAGTGGATCAACGAATGCAAAAACTGTCAACGATCAAAAATTCAAAGACATAATCAACTGCTACCAGAACAATTTCGCCCAGTGGATCAGCGCTTCGCTCATGTTCACATTGACATCATCATCCTGACAGAATGCAAGGGATACATATATTGCTTAACAATGATTGACAGGTTCACACGATGGCGTGAGATTGTTCCGCTTCGAAACATATCAGCTGAGACAGTAACAACAGCATCGATGGCATCGTTCACTAAATGCAGCTCTGATGTGCAACAGACCAACACCTAGAAAATCTACCAACAGTACTTCTGAAACTTCGTACATTCAACAAAGACGACATAAACTCTTCAGCAGCTGAAATGCTATGTGGTACAGACATCCGGCTTCCAGGCGAATTATTCACAAATCAAGATGAAGTACCCGATCCAACACAATTTTTAAACACGTTTAGAGAACACATTAAACAAGTGCGTCCTGCACAGTCAACCACCACATAAACAAAGCAACATTCGTGCATAAAGATTTGTACACATGCAGTCATGTATTTTTGCGCAACGATCTCATTAAGCGACCACTACCGTACACCGGGCCACATGAAGTCAAGCTCCGAACCAGCGACAGACTCTTCTCCATAGACATAAGTGGAACGTCACACAACATTTCAGTTGGGAGACTCAAAACTGCGTTCACTACCGGTGATCCGAGCAGCCCACCAATTCACAACAGTGACGTCACTCAGGGGGGAGTAGCTGTGGCTACCCATGTCCAAAGCATGTTGTCTCATAATGAGCATGTTCGCAGTCAAGACTCCTCACACATGCAAATACCTAGCCGGATGCAAATACCTAGCCGGATACAAACACCTAGCCTCATGCAAATACCTTGCCGGATACAAACACCTAGCCTCATACAAACACCCAGCCTTGGTTTTGCTCTCGCTACTCTCACTTTGAACAGAGCCGTATACTTAAGTATGCCTTGGCAGTGCCATAGCCAAAAATGAAAATATTTTTGCTCTGCTCTGCTTGTAGTTTTGTCGCGTCATAAACTGTTGCAAAAGCAAAAAATTAAATGCTGTGCTCTGCGTAGCGGTAGCGGTAGCTAAAAACTTGTAGCTAAAAACTCGTGTGTATTTGTATTTGCTACAACTATGATCGTTTTTTTCCCATGCTGGTTAGTAACTTCGTAACTTACGATGGTTCTCATTGAGAGCAGAGAAAATTAAATTATTTCCATTTATTACGACTTCCGTGCGTTTTTGTTTTTGCTACAATTCTATGATCTTAATTTTATTCATGTGTGAGGTTAATAAATCGAAATGGAAACATTTTTCAGTCACGATATTAAATTAAATCAAATAGCCCAGTCAAAATAGACAAAAAAAAGTCATATATCAGGAACAATTCGCATAGAGCTGAAAATTGGCAGAGACGTTAAATACATCATTATAAATAAAATGTCAAAAGTCCCCGAGATCCTACATGTGGAAAAAATTTTATTCAAGGTCAAAAGTTCAAAATTAAGGTTTTTTCCATTTTTCTCATCCGGTCACTTTTTCTCTTACGATGCACCACTCTTGAGATATCGCGGTTTTAATAATTAGAAAATTCGTATTTTTCATAATATGTATGCACTAAAATGCAGCCTATTGGAAACTATTGGTTTGTGTTACTTACACAATAAAACTTGTATAAATTGAATGAGTATTTTAAAATAAAAGACTATACTGTCAGTCCCTAACTACAAGGGAATTTCCCTTCGACGGTAGCCTTGAGTAGCTACGTCATTGTTCGAGTGTGGAGCTCATTCGAATTACGTTAAAGAAATGCTTCCTTATCTTCATGCGTAAGGACATTTTAATTATGCTAAGTCCGCGTACTTATATCTACAAGATATGATGCAATTAGAGAACTTGATGGATCCTAGTGTTTATCAAAGATTTATCGAAGGATTTTTCACTGTTAGACGTTCTGATAAATTAAATTGTGGAACTTCGACGGATATGGTGATTGAACAATCAATGATGAAGTGTATGAAAACAGATGGAAGTGTTGCTCGAGGGAGAAGTACGCAAAAAAGTGTCATTAGTAAATGGGTTTATGGCATGCATACGATGAATACTGTGTGTGAAGGATTGGAAGATCTCGCTAATGTTAGAATGGACACAACAGACCAGCATGTGGATGCAAGCGATTCTCATGTAAAGAGAGATATTGAAGATATTAATAAACTTGTGGAGTGGCTCTCATCACATGATCCGTTCCCTGTGATTCCAAAAATTATGTCCATTGTCGTCGGCGATGATAAAATTAATTGTCATAATGGTCGTGCAGTTGGACTTGCTTCTAAAAGCAAAATGATTGGCCAAACGTTTAATAATATTAAATTAAAACGCGCTGATAGAGTACTTCCTCTATTAAGTGCAAGTAGCTTCATAAAAGTTCATGATGAAAAGGTGCCTATAGACCCAGTATTATTATTTCATGATGAAGTGGGAATGCGTAAAACTATGAAGTCAGCTCTTTACAATTTCTTTGGATGTTTAAACTTCGAAATTGATAACACAAATGCTATCTACATCATCGATGGAGGGCATCTATTACACCGTGCTGTATGGGATCGAGATGAAACATTTCATATTATTTTTGAAAAATATGTTCGGTATGTACAAAGACATTTTGGTCATAACAGTACGATTGTATTTGATGGTTATACTAATCATACGAAAAATATTAAAGCAAAACATCTTCATCTGTTGATATCGTTTTTGATCGATCTATGAAAGTTCCAACAAACCAACAACAATTTCTTGCAAATACTCACAATAAGTCTCGCTTCATTTCAATGTTATGTGAAGAATTTACAGCTGCTGGTATTCCAACAAAACAAGCTGATAATGATGCTGATGTTCTTATAATTGAAACTGTCATTGTTGGGTTAGATGTTGATTTGTTGATATTACTGACTGCCCGGACTCCAAATGATAAAACTATTTACTTTTTGAAACCAGGGAAAGCTCAAGTTCAATCAACAATATATTCATCACAAAGTCTGACTGTATATCCGAAATGTCAAGCTCATATTTTATTTTTACATGCAATAACTGGTTGCGATACTACATCAGCAGTTTTTAAAAGAGGTAAAATATCAGCATTCAAATTGTTCGAAAAACGAAATGATTTTACTAATTGCGCAAAAGTATTTACAAAGACTGATCATTAGCAATTATTAAAATAGGATACGATCTGATCAAACTTTCTTTATAACAATAGATCTTCGAGTATACCTGCTGGGAAAACCAAGTTAAAAAATTGCGCCAAGTACATCACCTCATAGGTGGTGCGGAAATGTGTGCATATTATGAAAAATTCTAAAGTACATACATGTATTAACAAGTTTAAGCACTTGTTTATAAATATTTTGTTTTATATTAAGTAGTAATGCTTACTTGAGTTGATGGTATAGCAAAACATACTTTGCTTAGGGCTTAGCAACACAGAGCTTTCTGTGTTGCATGACTTCCTATCTTCAAAGAAATTTAAAACATTTAAATTAGCTTCCATAAACGGTAATTTCAATGTTTCAATCTTTTCATGAACATTATTTGGATGAACCATGCTAACATTTAAAAAGTTGCCCAATAGTTGGAAACTATTTTTTTGAAATGTCCAAAGTCCGTATCCATTGAATTAGTTGTAGCTGATAAATTATGAATGGGACTGTGAATTTTGATTTGTTCCCACAATTTCTTAATAAAATTATAGCATTTTCTTTTTGTGAGCTGTCAAGAATATGATGGAATCTAGATTCTAAGTATAGGCAAGCGTTGAAGTCCACATTTGATACGCATTTTTTGGTTTATGCTTTTAATAAGCGTCTTTCCAATGATATAAATAATTGAATCTTTACTAGACGAATTTGGTGCTAATATCTGGTTAGTGGCTAGTTTGCAAGTCAGCCACAGAGAATAAAAATTTCAGTAATGTAATTGTTCATCTTGAAATAATAAGCAATAATAGTAATGTAGGAATCTATAGTCCCAAAAAAAAAAATCGTTCACTTCGAAATTTTAGTCTTCTGTTTTATTTTTCACAGTTTCAGCGAGGCCAAACATATCAATCATGTTGAATGTTGTTCCCCATCTAGTTGGACAATCCAATTGAGGTAATTTCAACTTTCTTACAGGATAGTGATCAGGTACTTAGAACATAAGAACATAATATTTCATACGTACCAATTTAAAAAAGAGAGATCTTTTTGAGTCGTTTTTAAAAATTTACATGCCGCTACACCCACCGCTGAAATCAAGGAATGTTTAACGAATCATGGACACATCACTAACATCAAAAGTCGAGTTACTAAAAATCCGCTTCCCATGTTTTTTATATACTTAGAGCCTAAAGATAACAACAACAAAATCTATGATATACGACATGTAAATAATGCCATAGTCACTGTTGAAGAACCTAAAAAGTTCAATGAAATAGTACAATGCTATCTTACTTACTTACTTATGTGGCCCTCAACCGTCTGCCGGTCATGGACGCGTCTATGAGGGCGCGTAAATAATCTTGTGCGCGCTGGCGCCAGATCTCTCCATACCTGTCAACCTCATCGAATAGCTCGTACAGCTCGCGGTTCATACGGGACCTAAACTCGTCGCCGACTCTAATAGGACCAAAGATGCTGCAAAGAATCTTCCTCTCGAAGACTTCCAACGCTGTCTCGTCCGACTCAATCACGGTCCATGCCTCTGCGCCATACAGTAGGACCCGGAGTATCTGCGTCTTATATATCTTTATTTTCGTCTGTCAAGAGGGGGCTTTACTTACCGACATACTCTATATGTACGGGCATTGGCGTAGGATGTATTCCATCAGGAGTTTGAAAAAATCGCACGATAGAGCATCGCCCTGCCTGAAACCTCTCTTGGTAACAAAGGGGTCGGAGAGGTTTTTCCCCACCCTGACAACGCTTTGTGTGTTAGATAGCGTCGCCATGAAAAGACGGACAATCTTTGACGGGATACCTAGTGCAGACAGGGCGTCGAAGAACTTCGATCGTATCGGCGTGTCGAAAGCGGATTTACAATCGACAAATAGGTGGTGTCTCACGGGTCTTTTCCAAGATTTGACGTAATGTGAATATTTGGTCACTGGTCGACCTTTTTGGTCTGAAGCCACACTGATATCGTCCTATCAGTGAGTCGGTATATGGCTTCAGCCTATTACACAATAAGCTCGACAGAGTCTTATATCCAATGGAAAGGAGACTTATTCCGCGGTAGTTGGCGCAAACAGCGGGGTCTCCTTTCTTAAAGATAGGACAGAGAACACTGAGAATCCAGTCATTGGGTATGCGTTCATCGGACCAACTCTTCGCCGCCGGTCTTAAATAACTCAGCTGCCAGCCCATCAGAGCCTGCCGCTTTGTTATTTTTCAGCTTTTTAAAACCTGAATCGACCTCGTTATAGTCCGGTGGCTCTACAATAGTGCCATCATTAACTGGTAGTTCCGGCGTCATTTCTCTATCGGCGGAATTGTGCGCTTCATCGCCTCCGAGTAGGTTGGAGAAATGACTCCTCCATAATCTCAGTGATTCCTGTTCATCCGTTACCAGATTTCCATTCTCATCCTCACAGAAAGTTACTCCGGGCTTAAAACCTTCAGTCAGACCTTTTGGTAGAATTTTCGAGCTTCATTTCTGTTACGTAACATCTCAACATCCTCAAACTCCCGCCTTTATTGCTCCTTTTTCTTACGTCTGAAAAGGCGTTGCTCCTCTCTCCGTTTCTCTCGATATCGCTCTCTAACAGCTCGCGTTGCTCCCGACTGCAGAGTTCGCTGATAGGAAGCGTTCTTCTCTGCAGTAGCATTGCGACACTCCTCGTCGTACCAAGAATTCTTCACAGGTTTTGTATAACCAATGACATCCTTGGCAGCCCTATCCATGGAGCGGGTGGGTGATATGTGTCCACTGCTCACATATATCTCGAGAAGACGGAGAGGTTTCCCGGAGCAGTCGGGAGAGTGTGTTTGAGAAGGCTGCAGCGGTCTGTTCTGATTGCAGCTTGCCGACGTCTAGCTTTCGTTGCATGTTGGAACGTGCGGCGTGCACTACGCTGAGCCTAGTGCGTACCTTGGCTGCGACAAGATAGTGGTCCGAGTCAATGTTGGGACCAAGTAACGTTCGCACGTCCAACACGCTCTATGCGTGCCTTCCGTCAATCAGAACATGATCAATTTGGTTGCGTGTTATTTGATCAGGACTCCGCCATGTAGCCTTGTGGATGTTAAGATGTTGAAATCTGGTACTACTACCTACCGTGTTCCGACCTGCGGCGAAATCGATTAGCCTCTCTCCATTATTGGAGGTAGTGTCGTGAAGGCTAAATTTTCCGACGGTTGGGCCAAAGATTCCTTCCTTCCCAATCTTGGAGTTGAAATCGCCAAGCACGATTTTGACATCGTGTTTGTGACAGCGGTCGTACAGACGTTCCAAGCGCTCATAGAACTCATCTTTAGCATCGTTGTCTTTCTCTTCCGTCGGGACGTGCGCTCAAATCAGGCTAATATAAAAATATTTAGCCTTGATGCGTATCACGGCTAGGCGCTCGTCAACAGGCGTGAGCCTAGAGACGAGGCCACGTAGTTTCCTACTCACTACGAAACCCAATTCAAATTCGTGTTTTCTCGCATGGCAGCTGTAGTAGATGTCACAGGGTGCTTTTTTAGAGCAACCCTGCACTATCCATCGGATTTCTTGGATTGCGGTGATGTCAGCCGTGCATTTTTCGAGGACATCAACCAGCTGGATATTTGCAAAGTTTATATGGACCCAATCATGAAAAACAAGTCAAAATCTAATATTGCCCAGTCGAATGCTGATAATATGCCTAAACGTCCATATGTTAATGATAGAGCATTTAATTCATATGCTGAAGCAGCTAAATCACACAACGAGGAATCGAATTCCAATATTATGATTCAAATTGAATCAATGCTAAGCATACAAATAGAGCTTACTAATAATTAGCTCAAGATGATGTCATTACTTATGAACAATTATGCAAGCAAATTTAAAATTAGCTGTATGGAATGCAAACGGCCTGGGAAACCATCGCATTAAAATTGAAAATTTTCTACGTTATAAATTCATAGATATCTTACTAATCTCGAAGACACACTTCACATCAAAATCTTTTTTCAAAATAAGGGGTTATGATCTCATAACAGCAAATCAGCCGGACGATAGAGCACATGCAGGTAGCGCAATTCTAGTTAAATCAAATATAAAATATGAAGAATTGGAAGCTTTTAAGACAACAACTTCAATACAAGCTGCATCAATAAAAATTAAAACGGTGACAGGAGATTTTGTTATCTCAGCAATTTACCTTCCTCCACGTTATAGACTGCTGAACGCAAATTTCAAAAACTTTTTCGACAAATTTGGTCAAAAGTTTATAGCTGGAGGTTACTTTAACGCCAAACACCCTTGGTGGAGCTCACGGATTATCAATCCAAAAGGTCGGGAACTCTACAAATTTATTACTGAGTACCATCTCAATACCTTATCAACAGGTACTCCAACTTATTGGCCCTCTGATCCCCAGAAGATTCCTGATCTACTAGACTTCTGCGTATATAAAGGGATCCCTTCAAATATTTTGAGCATAATGACGTGTGACGATCTAAGTTCAGATCACTCTGCAATCTTGGTTAACATTAGTACGATACTACCAACTCATTCAAAATAATTTAGTATCATTAATAAAAATACTAAAAATAAACCTTTCAAGATTGGCTAGATTTGCATTTAAATCTCAGTAGCCACTTTAACACGAGCAATGGAATTGATGAAGCGGTTGAATCATTTAACCAACTCATTCACGAAGCGGCTTACATCTCAACTACGAATATACACTGTGAATCGAGGATTAGAACACTAAACACACATAACGTTCCTATTGAGTTACAACAACTTATATCAAAAAAGAGAAAACTTAGGAAAATATGGCAATGTACGAGATACCCAGCATAAAGGAACTGAAAACCAAGTTATATGACATGAAAAATGCAGCAATTGGGAAGTATTTGAAAAGGGTCCTCAAAAACATGATGACCATTATCTGTGGAAGGCAACTCGGTATATTAAACGTCCTGTAAGGAGAAATGTCCCTATTAAACAACAACGTGTGGTGTAGAAGTGATGAAAGCAAGGCTAAGGACACCATTTGGAGAGAACTTTTGAACCATTCAGTACTTGAATGAAGTTTTGCAATTTTTGGATAGCCCCTGTCAAATGGAGACATGTAACTGTTGAATAACTACTAATGAATTTAAAACCCTACGAACAGTAAAATCCCCTGGGTATGACAACATCAGAGTCGCTGCTATTAAAACACTAAGTATTATATATATTTATTTATATGGTGAGCTTAAAGTTAAAACTTAGAAGCTTACAAATTGATTTATAGCATGGCAACTTAAGCCTTCAGCATGTATATTATAATATAAAAGGTGGAGCTATAATCAAATCGAGTTGGTCTTAAATTAATATATATAAATAGTATATACAACTCATTTGAGTATGGTGGTTTAGGCACAAGAATTGTACTTATAATAACAGATTTACATGTTTATGTTGTTTTTATTTTTTAGATTTTATGATATAAGTTTGTTTTTTTAAGGAAGTTAATAAGTAACTTAAGGTCATTTACCGATGGTGTTTTAAGTATATTTAGTAAGTTGTTGTTAGGGAAATGTAGGTTGCGTTCTATTGAAAGGGAAGGACATTGTAATAGAACATGCTCTATGTTTATAGCAACAGTCGTTATCTGACCTCGTAGTTGAACGGACGTATTTTGTAAACTGTCATATTTCGATTGCGGTCGTTAGTCGTTTTTAAGCAATTATTTAAAATTGTAACAGAACAAATATTAATATATAACACACAGGAACAACAAAAACAATTGTGTATTGGTTCCGTACCCTAGGTTATTGACCGCGCACCCATGGAAGGCGACGGCGCCGAGGTAGCCGACGAAGGCATATGGCAAACAGTGAAAACTAATAACGGCAAGCTAACATTGAAAAGGAGACCGCTTTCATCTCGAATGTTAATGAAAAAAAAAGACATGTTTAGCAACAACAAGCAATGTCACTAGTTCAACTAGTAACGGTAGCAAACAAAACGCGGAGTCTGCAACGAATTTGTTAGCCTCTAACAAGTTCGCAACATTAGCACAGCCTGATGAGCCAGCTATGGACTTAGCCCCCGAAGCAGCCAATGAACCAAGACCATCTCCGCTACTTATACCAGGAGTAAACAATATTCAGCGTATGATGCTTCAATTCAATGAATGTATTGGAGCCGGGACTTATTCATACAAGGCCAACCGCGAAGGAGATATTAGAGTTATGATCAACAATAGCACTAATTATCGTGCTATGGTTCGCCTACTAGACGAAAAACAAATCATTTACCACACGTATCAATTAAAACAGGAGAGAGCGTTCAGGGTGGTCATCAAGACGCTTCACTTTTCTACATCTACGGAATATATTAAAGAAGAACTGATTGGTAAAAACCATAACGTAAGGCAAGTAATTAATGCACGCAGCCGACAAACTAAACAGCCTTTATCAATGTTTTTCGTTGATCTTGAGCCAAGCGTTAACAACAAAAAATGTATGAACTAAAATATTTGTGTGGTGCATCTGTTACGATTGAACCACCAAAAAAGTTTGATGATTAAGTTCAATGCCACAGATGCCAAGAATTTGGGCATACAAAAAGGTACTGCAGTAAAGCTTTCCGGTGCGTAAAGTGTGCATTGAACCATAGTTCTGATGAGTGCACTAAGGAGAAGTCTGCTCCAGCGACATGCGTTCACTGTGGCGAGTCTCACACGGCTTCGTACAAGGGCTGTAATGTATATCAAGCAGCATTACGTAAAGCTCATCCGCTTACTGGTAAAAATTAACGTAAGCCAGCCAATCAAGCAGCAGCACGCACTGAGCTAATATATACTAATCAATCTGCGGTCATTTCTAGCTCGGTGTCACCTGGTGTAAGTTACGCCGACATTGCCAGAGGTAACAACAGTCAATCCAACTCCCAGCAAAGTAATGAGACCACATTTGATAAACTGGTACAACTAATGGAAAAGCAAATGGAGCGGTTTGACAGAATGTCAGAACAAATCTGCTCGTTAGTGAATCTTGTCACGTCACTTATTGGTAAGCATGCATCCAAATCTTAAAATTATCGTATGGAACGCTAATGGCGCCAGCCAACATAAGTTCGAGCTCGAACATGCCATCAAATCTCACAACGTAGATATTGTACTTCTTTCGGAAACACATTTTACCGACCGCTCTCATTTTAAAATACACGGTTATACCGTGGTTTCAACAAATCACCCGTTAGACACAGCCCGCGGTGGAAGTGCTGTCATTATAAGAAACAACATAAAGTTTTCTGTATGTAGATCCACATCACATCACTGGGCTCAAGTAAGCACCGTAGAACTAAATACAGCTACTGGTAACTTTAAAATAGCGGCTGCGTACATTCCACCACGACATCAAGTCACTCAAAGCATGTTTCAAACTCTATTTGATACACTGGGAAACTGCTTTCTCATTGGTGGCGATCTAAACGCGAAAAATCACTGGTGGGGAGCTAGAACCGATAACCCGAAAGGACTCGAATTGTTGAAGTGCATTCATTCAAATAACTATTCAGTCTTAACTTCAGGAAGTCCAACGTACTGGCCGTCTGACTCAAATCGTCACCCTGATATACTAGATATCGCCATCTGCCGTGGAATTGATAGACGAAGGATACAAGTTTAAGACTTCCACGAGTTATTTTCTGACCATTCTGCAGTTGGCATCGAAATCAATGTACCAGTCGATCTTGATACTGTCAGAAGAAATCTTCTTAGCAAGAACTCAGACATATCTCTATTCCGATGCTGGTTAGATGGTCAAGTTGACCCCAATATCGAAATGAATTCCGCAAGAGATGTTGACGATACGGTCGAATGGTTAAACCGGAAAATTCATGAAGCAGCAGACATCGCCACTCCTCCAAAAATAGTAAACAAACCATTCTCCTACCGCAACTACTCGATTTATTCAATAGAAATTCGTGAACTGGTTAATGAGAAAAAAGGCTTCGACGTATATGGCAACAATTTCACTACCCTGCGGACAAGAACGCTTTAAACAGAATTTCAAAAAAATTAAAAAAGAGACTGGTTGACTTAAAAAACGATGCGATTGAAGATTTTTTAATTAGTGCCGAGCCTAATGGACCCGAATGCGATTTATGGAAAGCCACAAAATACCTAAAACGTCCAGTTCGACGTTTAATTCCCATCAAAACACCTAATGGGGATTGGTGTCACAGCAACCAGGAAAAAGCAGACTCATACGCTGCACACCTTCAGGATCAATTTACACCGTTCGAGATTTGCAGCACTGCACATGAAGCAGAGGTAGACAGAGTGGTCAAAGCACCTTGCAGTGATAATGTTCCGATAACTCCAGCCAGTTTGGAAGAACTTAAAAATGAAATAAAACTTCTGGCACGCAAAAAATCTTCAGGATACGACGGAATCGACGTTGCAACCATCAAAGTACTTCCCGAAAAATGTCTAGAACTGATAGTAGAAATATTTAACGTGTGTTTCAGGCTTGGCCACTTCCCTAACCAATGGAAGTGCGCAGAGGTAATTCTCATTCCGAAGCCCGGTAAACCCGAGAACGAATTGTCATCGTATCGCCCTATCAGTCTGTTGGCGGTACTCTCAAAAATATTCGAAAGAATATTTCTTCGTAGAGTGCTACCCACAGTAGAAAGCAACATCCTCCCCGATCATCAATTCGGATTTCGACGTAGGCACGGAACTCCAGAGCAGGTGCACAGAATCGTTGATGTAATTCAAAATTCTTTTGAAGAGAAACAGTTCTGTTCGGCCGTTTTTCTTGACGTGAAACAAGCTTTTGATCGAGTATGGCACAAGGGGCTGTTATACAAAATAAAAATGGCATTAACCTGCACTCAGTTCCGCTTTATTCGATCATATCTGCAGGGCAGAAGTTTCTACGTGAGACATGAAAACGCTACATCTGAATTAAAAAGCATACATGCAGGCATGCCTCAAGGAAGCGTGCTGGGCCCGTTACTTTACACTATTTACACAGCTGACATGCCCGACTCTACCTGCAATGAAGTTACAATAGCTACGTATGCTGATGATACAGCAATTCTTGCAACAGCTCCCAGTGCTAAAGCAGCAACACGATTGCTTCAAAACCAATTGAATAAAACCCAAGACTGGATGAACAAATGGAATATTTTAGTAAACACAGCCAAGTCCGTCCATGTCTTATTCGCACTTCGACGTAAGGGTAACGCTCGGGCTCGATTCAATGGCGTTGTGATTCCAAAACGAACCAAAGTCAATTATTTAGGCTAGACAAAAGGTTGACTTTTAAGGATCACATAGTGGCGAAAAGGCAGCAGCTAGACATAAAAACGCGTCGTATGTATTGGTTATTAGACCAAAAATCTAAGCTTAGTCTGGACAACAAAGTCAAACTATACAAAGCCATACTTAAACCGGTCTGGACTTTCGGCATCCAGCTATGGGGTGTGGCAGCCGAATCTAACATCGAAATACTTCAACGGTATCAAAACATCGCCCTTAGAAGAATCACTCGAGCTCCGTGGTATATGCGCAATGAGAATATCCACAAAGATCTTCAGATGCCAAGTATTGCTGAAGAAATCAGGAATCATAGCACCAGATATATAGGAAAACTATATCAACACAGCAACAATCTGGCTATCAATTTACTTGATAATTCAACAACAACGAGGCGGCTTAAGCGCGCGCACCCGTTAGATCTCTCCTGTCCAAGGTCATAGGTTAAGATTAGGTTAATGTAGGTTAATATACATATATTAATATAATAGTACCTAGTATAATTCAAGTGAAACACTAACGTATAAAATAAATACTCAAATAATTTGATTATAGTTCCTACATCAAACTGATGGCAAATAAAAAGATGAAAAAAAAAAAACAAAAAAAAAAAATGTTTATAGCAACGTTGCTCTGGCAGAGTGGGCAGTATTTGGAGATATTTTTATTTAAGTAGTGTTAATTTGTAAGCTTAGTGTGTCCGAGTCTTAGTTTAATGAGTTTTGTTTGGTCCAGTCTCGATAGATCTTCTTGTTTTGTGTGTTTTAAAAAGTTAATAAAGTCTGTTTTATTGGAGTTTATATTTTTATACCAATTAGAGCATGAGTTGTGGTTTTGTAGCTGTGTTGATTTGAGTTGGTTTTTGTAGTGTTTGTTAATATCGCTTATGTTGTTGTTGATTGTAGTAATAAGTGGGAATTTTTTTGCTGATTTGGCGTTAGCATCGGCGAAATCATTGCCCTTGATGTTTATGTAACTTGGTATCCAAATAATTTTGAATTTATTGGAGTACCGCATCAGACGTGTTCTAATTGTCTATGCGTAGAAGCTGTGGTTTTCTATATTTTTTATTGATTTTAATGCCGATAAGGAATCGGAACATAATACAAACTTTCCGTTTTTTGCTTGAAGAATGGTAATTGCTTCAAAAAGGGCTATTGTCTCTGCAGAGTATATGGACGTGTATGCAGGCAGGATGCCAATTTTTATAACCGATTGCTCAGTCGTGATGGCGTATGACGTGTAATGTTCAGATTTTGATCCATCTGTATAAACAAACTGATGCTGAGAGTGGTAGTTTTTGAAGGCTAAAAATTTTTGGTGGAAAAATGATGGATTTGTAGAATTTTTAGTATTATTGTGTAAATTAATGTTAATGAATTCTAAATTAAATTGCCAGAACGGCTGGTTGGGCTTTATTGTTTTAATTGGACTGAATGGAGTGTTATTCGCTATACAGAATTTAATGGCTCTAGATATCGTAGAGTTACTTTTTATTATTGCCCTGCTTTGATAAGGTTTTATTATTATTTTTTGAAGTAGCGAGTTTGAAGAAAGCATTAAGTTTTTTCCTAATTTGCTTGTTAAGTAGTCTCGTCTTTGTGTAATGGTTGCTATAAAGGATTCTGATATAAGATTGCTTGTAGGGGTTGTTCTGAAGGCTCCTAGAGCTATTCTTGTTGCACTATTTATAATTGTTTGAATTTTCTTTATGTGTGTTGTTGCGGCATTACCATAGAAAATAAGGCCATAGTCAACTTTTGGTATTAAGATGCTTTTAACAATTGATATAAGTGTAGCAGTATTGCAGTTAAATTTGGTAGAAGACAGGCATTTTAATATGTCTAAACGTTTGTGAAGTGCTGGGATTAAATCATCTATATGTGAGTTCACCTTGTAGTGTTTATTTATAGTAAGCCCTAACAATTTTAGTTTGTTTACTTGGGGTATTGTGGAATTGTTCGTTAAAATTTTACTATTGCAGTTATGTTTTCTACAAATATGGATATGCTTACATTTGTTTGGAGAGAGTATGGCACCGGATTGTAGACACCAGTTTTGAATGTTGTGAAAAAGAACATTTAAGTTGACTAAAGAAGATTTGCTTTTGTTGTGGTTTATTAAAATATGAAAATCGTCAGCAAAAGCACAAAAGCTTATGTTCCTTTGTTGCTCTATGATGTTTGCTAGTTTGTTGTACGATATCAAGAATAAAACTACAGAAATGGGTGATCCCTGAGGCATTCCATTGTGTAGAGCGAATGTTTCTGACGTAGTGGATCCAATTCTGATTTTAATTTTCCTGTTAGTCAAAAAGTTGTTTATAAAGTTATATACTTTAGAGATACCACCACTAAGTAAAAAATGAATAGTATATTTGACTCTGATTTACAACTCGATGTTACGTCTCAATCATTTTCCAGCACAATGGAAATGTGCCGATATTATCCTTATACCCAAACCAAACAAGATATATATTCAATTAAAGCCGGTAACTCCAACGTAGAGATACTGCAAAGATACCAATCAAAAACACTAGGACTGATATGTAAAGTTCCTTGGTTTTTAAATAATAAATGCATTCACAGAGACTTAAATATGAACACAAAGATGAAATAAGGAACTTTAGCATCAAATATTTGGAAAAATTGGAAAACCATAGCAACATGGCTATAAATTTGCTAGACAATAGCGAAGAGATTCGTAGACTCAAAAGAGTACACATTTTAGATTTACCATATAGACCTCTGTAGTACGCACATATTACTGATGCTCTCATCGAGTTCTTAGTTTTCGTTATATTGTAAGTACGATTGCGGCATTGAAACAAATACTCCCTTACAATTGTATGGTATGTTAAAAGTGGAGACAGTCAAGTAGGTCAGAACTTTTTCAGTTCTTTCAAGATATTCCACTTTTTTTTAGAGATTGGTATTTTCTCTGTTGACAGTATATTCGCGGGTGCTTCTACCTAAAATTTAATTTTGCGGTTAGTTTTATGTACTGTCTTATGTTAAAACTAATTTTTTACCCGGTCGATGTACATATATCGCTTGGAATTACTTTAAAAATCCAAAATTAATTATTGTTCAAGTGGTGTGCTCGTAGAGGTGATGGTTAGTTTCCTTGCAAAAGCCCAAAAATGCATTGGACAGAACAGTATTTCGATTTTGGTAGAAGTCTGATTAAGTTATTGTGATGTATTTCTGGAGATCGAGCATAGAAGTTTTGAAGAAACAACTCATGTGTGAAAGCGTTGTAAGTTGGAAAATTGTGAACTTTTAATTTCATTTTTAATATGCAGCAGTCGCCTTTATGCTTGCATATTAGAGCATTGCGCAAACACATTCAAAAAGGCAAACGAGTCGTTCAGCACTCAATACATAATAATAAACCATGCTAACCTCATACATATGAATAATACAGCTGCTCAATGCAATACGTGGCTTTGTTCGGTCTTTGATCAGTATTCATAAATTTACGAAGCATACTGATAACAAAACGAAAGCTTGTTGAAATTTTACTGTGCTCTATTCGTACAACAACAATGGAAACATAGTAGCTTCTGCAGTAAGCTAGATCGGTATCAAACGAAATAAACGATTGATTTCCTAGAATGAGGCGATAAACTCAATGCTTTATTGCATATCTCTTCTCGCATTATTTATATTTCCTTTCTATGTTCTATCAAAATTTTTAATAAATTCATTATACTTTTTATTCGCGACACAAATATTGCATTCATATATTTGGGTTTGAAAATTTAATAATTTGACATCTTCAGTATGTCTACAAAGGCCGGATACGATATCTCCATAATTCCATTTTCTTTGTTTTCTAATTCACATTCTTCGACGTAAAGCTTATAGATATCTTGATATGTAAAGTTCGTAGTACAGTTTTTTAGTATTCTTTCAATAACAGCTGACTTATGTAGAAAGGTGCGTTTTTTTTGTGTTGACCAACTTTTGAAGAGCGCTAATGCGCAGGCTTAAGTTCTTTCCGTTACTGCGCTGCATTCTCTCCAATTTCGAAACATTTTTTCTTTTATTCCAAAGGTTGAAAGAAACATTTTTCGGCACACTTCCAATCTGACAAAATATGTAATTAACTGAACACGCCTTGAGTTTTACAAATAACTACTTTTTTATCAAGTTTTCGAAAGATGCAAGGCAGACATCACCGCAATCCATGAAATCCGATGGATAGGACAGGGTTGCTCTAAAAAAACATCCTGTGACATCTGCAATAGCTGCCATGCGAGTAAGCACGAATTTGGATGTAGTTTCGTGGTGAGTAGGAAACTACGTGGCCTCGTCTCTACGTTCACGTCTGTCGACGAGCGTCTAGCCGCGAAATGCATCAAGGCTAAAAATTTTTATATTAGCCTGATTTGAGCGCACGCCCCGACGGAAAAAAAAGACGACTAAGCTAAAGATGAGTTCTATGAGCGCTTGGAACGTTTGTACGAGCGTTGTCCCAAACACGATGTCAAAATCGTGCCTGGCGTCTGACTGAAGGTTTTAAACCCGGAGTAACTTTCTGTACAGATGGCAATGAAAATCTGGCTACGGATGAACACTGAGATTATGGAGAAGTCATTTTTCAAACGTACTCGGTGGCGATAAAGCTCACATTTCCGCTGATAGAGAAATGACACCGGAAACACCAGTTAATGATGGCACTATTGAAGAGCCACCGGACTATAACAAGGTCAATTCAGTTATTAAAAAGCTGAAAAATAACAAAGCTGCAGGCTTTGATGGGCAGGCAGCTGAGTTATTTAAGACCGGCGGCGGAGAGTTGGTTAGGATTATGCACCAACCTTTATGCAAGATATGGTCCGATGAACGCATACCCAATGACCGGAATCTACGGATTCACTGATAGGACGATATCAGTGCGGCTTTTGAACAAAAAGGTCGACCAGTGACCAAATATTTACATTACGCCAAATCTTGGAAAAGACCCGTGAGTTCAACAAAGACACTCACCACCTATTTCCAGCGGCTGCACTGTGATGGTCTCCTCATTTGAATGGATGAAAGACCTTCAGCACGCATGGTTTACATGGAGGCCCAATCTTAATTGGAGGACGACGAAATAGAGGAAGACCGTAATTCACATTCAAAACGACTGGCGCAAGCGAGCACTAGACTATGGAGGCTGGCGTGCCTTCCATATAAGTAAGGCAATAGTCAAAATGAAATTTTGAAGGTAAACCAATGGGGGAAATAGCCGAATTGGGTAAAAGAAGCAAATTTACTAACAAAAATTCGTTTAAAATCGCAAAAGAAATTGAAATATCGTTAAAACTCGAACTAGAAAGGATGTTTGCCTATACACTGTTCGCAATACATTACATAAGAATATTATGAAAACACAGCCACAAAAAATACCGTTTGTAAGCCTTAAAAATAAAAGATGAAGAACAAGACATGCAAAAGAGTATTTACTAAAAACAAAAGACTTCTGATGATAAATCACCTTAAAACCAGAGCTCGTAAAATATGCTCAACCAAATTTTTCTGCGCGGTCTGCTCACTCAAAAGACCGAAAAAAATGAAACGGGCCGTTCCCGGTCTCAACAGCAACCGAATTTTTCGTTTCGTTAGTGTCCTCGCTCTCGGTTTTCGGGTTGAGCGAAACACACGATCGCTCCTTTGTTGACCGCTCAAAACGAACAGACTCGTTCGTCGCTCAGTTACTGAGCCAATGGAGCAAACTGTCCGCGAAAAAGCTCTTTTTTGTTGTTGTTGCGTTTGCCTTATGTTGTTGCCTTAGATATTTCATCACAGGCAAAGCATGGTAGAGGAAAGGTGAGAGGGATAGGCATAATCTCATGCATATTTGCTGTTTGCTTATCCACACACGCAATACACAAACATGCGCAAAAGACCGTTTGACTATTTTTTACGAAGCAATGGGTCTTGAGTGGACCGATGCGCAGAGACGGAAAGTCAAACCGCTCTTTGGTTGAGCGAAGAGCAAGCCGAGCAAAAACAACGATTGAGTGTTTTTTCAAGACCTTTGAAATTGTGTCTGCAAGCGACAGGTTTTTTGTTGACAATATGTAAAAGAGGGACCAATTCTTGCGAGCTCTGCTTAAAACACATTTTCAAAAACACTTTTCGTTGTTTTAAGATTATGTACACTGATGAAAGCATATTTAATTACATTATATTATTATTATTATGGCAAGAAGTATGTGTGGAGTAAACCAAATATAGAATTGAGACCGCTAAATACAAAACTCACTGTTAAGCATGTAGGAGGTTCTGTTATGATTAGGGAGTGTATGTCGAGTACCGGGGTAGACAATTTGCATTTTACTGATGATAAAATGAACAAATTTGTCTACCTCAACATTTTAAAACAAAATCTAAAGCAAAATGAAGGGAAATTGGGCATTACGAACAAGTTCGCCTCTTATGAAGATAATGATCCCAAGTCCAAAAATGAAGTTTAAAAGCTTTGATTAATCTACAACTGACCGAATCTTATAGAAACACCTCTACAGAGAATAGTCCATAATGTAATTGAACAACTTTGGTAGAAACTAGCTAGGACAGTATAGTTTTAGAAGCATGGAATCCATGCTAAATCAGTTCCAAAATGCTTACAGGGTGTTTTGACTGAAAAGAATTTGCAATAAAATATGATTTGTTCTATTTTTACATAATTAGTATTGATACATTCCTTTGTCCTATTATACGATGACCGAAAAAATGTAGATATTTTTTCTGTTTAAATTAAGTTACCTTAAACAAGTTTTTTTTTTTGACTGCTCAGAGAGATAAATATATAAAGATGAAATAAAAGTGAAAAAAGATATATTAAGTATATTTTTGAGATTTAGTACAAGTTGAGAGCACATTTATATCAAACAAACTCTTGTCCGAGTATGTATATTTTATTTTATAAAAAGATAATTTAATTTTTTGAGTTGTGACACTAGACTATTCTTTACAAATATATATTTGTATTTCATTTATTAAAACAGTGGTAAAGATTTTGTTGAGTCTAATTTACGAGACAATCATAAGAATCATGCAGTTGTAAGTTCAGAAATCAAAGACAGCGTAAGGGATTTTATCAAAGCCATACCTAGAATAGAGTCACACTATTTGAGATAGCAAACATATCTTGAATTTATAGAAAGTAGTCAAACTCAAGCCAATCCATACCGAAACTATAAAAAACTCCGTGAGGGGTATTTACAGTACGCACAGAGTTTAACATATTATTTTTCATACCTAAAAAAGACCTACAAAGATATTTAACAAAGAATTTCTACAAGTGCATTTTGTCTATCGCGACTATTAGTCCAATATTTATTTTTTTTTGCCTTGCCACGATCGACTGGACTAATACTCGCGATCGGTAGGCCACCCCTGCCATATGAAGTAAACCAACTATCCCATGAGAATTTCTATGATCTCAAGGATTTACAGGAATATCAAAGGTCAGAATTTTGAAAAAAAAAAAGCAGAAATAAAATAAAATATACCACGATATTAAAGTTATTCAAGTCGAAAACGTGAGCTGTGAATCATTTTATTATAAAACTTGATACTAAAACGTAAGTTTCAAAAAAGTCAATGTGCGCCACATTATGATAAAGGGCCTTTGACGTCAATCAGGTAAACTTTTGAACTGTTTATTTTATCCTTGTCTGTCCTACTTGTTTGTGTTTGTTACGTCACCACTCGTGTCAATCCCACTTACTGTTAGCAAAATATGTTTGAATGATTTTGACACAAACTTAACTAAATTCAGTTTTATAAGACCTAATGCTACCCAATCCGGAAAACAAGGACATAATGGAAATTTTTTAGAAAAAAACAATTTCAAAAGGTTATCATATGGGCATTTCTCAAATCAAAGTCAAAGAAACATATGCCAAAACATTTTTTTATTTTGACAAAAGGCGAAACTTATAGCTCTTAATTTTGTTAACGTTGATTTTGGGCATTTGTTCCTTTTCAAAATACATAAATACAAAACCAATGCATTCGCATGCGATAAAATAAAAAGTCGCTTTTAAGGATTTCAGCGAAACCTGATAGAATATTTTAATGTGTTTAATTTTTTTTAAATTTTAATCACTGTCGCACGCGACATATCTTATTTTTTAAGAACATTAATCAAAACAAAATGTGCAATAAAAATATTCAAAACCAAACGTTTGCATTTGGTCGACTTTGCATTTGAATATTTCAAAATGTGCTATGAATAAAATAAATATTAAAAAAATTAAATTATTTTTTATTAAGACGATTATCATCATTCATTTTTAATATATGGGCAAATCTCACTAACATTCGTACGCTTTTGTAGATTACTATATACACATTTTTTGGGCTTTTAAAAGATATACCGTGAACTTTTGTATAGTGCATAGAGGGATTCAAGTGTACTTTCGAATGGCATATAATATAGCTTCTTTACTTTAACCTTTTCCGAAATAATTGTTCATAAAGTGTTGTAGCGCACGCTACACAAAATGGAAGTTACTTTTAAGTTTTCATTAGATCATTTTTATTGAATCCAATACACTTTCTGCTGATCAAAAGGTAAGAGCTAGGCAAACATAAACAACCACTCGTTTAATTTACCTCAGCCGCGACCACTCTCGCTAACAATGCCAATGCAAGAGCAAACACTAACACTCTCTTGGTCCGAACAATGCCCAACACCTACTCTTAAAATAATAACTTTTCCCCAACCACTTTCCCACCCGCAACCAGTACACAAACTGTTACGTACGTATGCTCTTCCAGTGCAACAACAACCACAATAACGCATTCAAACAATGCTACTACAACAACAGCATGTCTCTTGCAAGCGCCTGCTGTCTCTGCTGCTGTGGTAGCAAATAATAACAACAACATGAACGTCCCGTTAGCGCAAAGCATAATGCAAAAAAATAAGCAAACCTTCTCAAATCGTTCGGCAGTGCAGACAGGCTTACCCCGCTATATACAAATTAAGCGTAAACTAAGCCCTAACTCTAAAAGTGGTAATAAGCCCAAGATCAATCGTAACGATGATAAAAGCGCGGCCCAAACGCCTCTTGCAGGTAACAGATTTTCTATTTTAAGCGAAAGTGAAAATAGTGCATCAAACAACGCTGATGGAGTTGTCACAAAAGTCAGCACCAAACCTCCGCCAATATATGTTCGTGAAAAAAGCTCGAATAGCCTTGTGAAAAACGTAGTGCAACTTATTGGAAATGGCAATTTTCATATTTCATCGCTCAAAAGGGAAAATCTGCACGAAATAAAGCAACAAATTTACACAGAGCAAAACTGTCGTGTAGTCTCAAAACATTTAACTGGCTCAAAAGCAAACTTTTACACTTATCAGTTAAAAAGCTCTAAAGGTCTGCAAATTGTACTTAAAGGCATCGAATCAAGTGTGTCCCCAAGTGAAGTGATAAGCGCTCTCAATGAAAAAGGTTGCAATCACAAAGTAGCTACTAATATTATTAACAAGAACAAAATACCTCAACCCATGTTTAAAGTTGAATTAGAGCCCGAGAGCAAGTCACTTAAAAAAAAATGAAGTACACCCAATATACACATTACAATATCTTCTCCACCGCAGAATAACTATGGAGGAGCCTCACAAACGCAACAACCCGGTTCAATGCACTAACTGCCAAGAGTTTGGCCATACAAAAACGTATTGCACCCTACGTTCTGTATGCGTTGCCTGCGGAGATCTCCATGACACTGCTTCATGTCCCGCAAATAAAACAGACCCAAATGCAAAAAAATGCAGCAACTGCGGTGGTAACCACACGGCTAATTACAGGGGCTGCCCAGTTTTTAAGGAACTGAAAGGCCGCCTAAATCAGCGAATCGCTTCAACCCGCACTCGCCCCGAAGAGATAAAAATACGCACCCCGCAGACCTATACCCTAGACACAACTAAACCCGGTGTGTCCTTTGCAAATGCATTGAAATCAGGATTAAACAACACCACACAAAATCTAAACTCACAAACCATGCCGCATAAGGTTCCCATCGACGTTCCAGCACAAAACCCGTCACAGATCATACCCCAAAATAGCATGGAAGCTATGATTGCATCAATGCAGCAAAGCATGATGGAATTTATGGCATTTATGCAAAACACTATGCAACAACTAATGCAAAACCAATTGAGTTTCTCGGCACAAGCACGAACTCTCACTATTTGTAAAGGAACGAGACGTAGACGTTATGCTTCTCGCAGAAGCACACCTCACAAATAAATAAAATTTCCTAGTACCCGGTTACACATTCTACGCCACAAGCCACCCAGACGGAAAAGTCCATGGAGGAACTGGCATACTCATTAGAAGTAGAATAAAACACTATTCTCTACAGGGATTCTCAACGAATTACCTCCAAGCCACTTCGTTAAATGTGCAATCAAAATTTGGCAATCTCACATTATCCCCCTCGTTTTACTGTAACCGAAAAACAGTTCATAGACTTTTTTAACACATTGGGTGATCGCTTCTTAGCTGCAGGAGATTATAACGCGAAACATACCCATTGGGGATCACGGCTTTCAAATCCCAAAGGGAAACAGCTCTATAAAGCACTCATAAACACTCAAAACAAGCTGGACTATGTCTCACCATGCAGTCCCACATACTGGCCAAAAGATCCGATGAAAATACCGGATCTTATAGACTTTGCAATTACACGAAAAATCTCAACCAGATTAATTTCTGCAGAATCACTCGCAGATCTGTAATCTATTGGAATACAATACATCGAAATCCCAGTTTTCGTAACCGCTTACAATACGAATTGGCTTAAATACAAAAAATATATAAGCAGCCACATTGAACTCAACCGTGGAATCAACTGCGAAATGGATATAGACAACTATGTCAGTGCCCTTAACTCAATTCTCGCTGCTGCAGCAAAACACTCTACACACTCTACAATTTAATTCACCTCCAACGACAAATCACAGCATAATAAATAGTCATATTGAACACCTGGTTGCAAAAAAAAGCCGCCTAAGAAGAGAATGGCAAAACTTGAGATCTCCAGCTGCAAAATTAAGGCTGAAAACAGCTAATTGTGAGCTGACTACGGCCCTCAAAATTGAAGATAAGCTAGCCCAGAGAAGATACATCGAATGTCTCTCACCAAAAAACTCTAAATTTCTGTTATGGAAAGCTCGCGCTACTATTCAGCCACCCGCTGAGGTATCTAAACCCATTAGAGATAATACTTGCAAATGGGCTCGCAGTGATGAAGAAAAGGCTAAATTTGCAGCACATCTTAAAAATGTATTTCAGCCAAACCCGTCGACAAACGGTTTCGCTCTTCCTCCATATCTGGATAGGAACTATTCAGCACCCCTCCGAATACACACACATGAAGTAAAAAACATCATAAAAAATCAGCTAAACCCAAAAAGGCTGCAGTCATGATCTTATTTCTCCAAAAATAATCGTGGAACTCCCCAGTCCAGCTATTAATTATATTACCAAACTGTTCAATGCCATTCTAAAAAGTGGTTATTTCCCCACCCAGTGGAAAAAATCAATCATTGTCATGATCCCGAAGCCCGGTAAGGATAAAACTCAGGCGGCATCATATAGACCCATAAGTCTTCTATCATGTCTGTCCAAGCTCTTTGAAAAGATTTTTCTCACAAAAATAAGCCAGTACACTCAAAATATCATCCCTACCCATCAATTCGGTTTTCGCGAAAATCATGGCACCATTGAACAAGTCAATCGTATTACCTCAGAGATTCGAACTGCGTTTGAGCACCGTGAATACTGCTCCGCAATCTTTCTCGATATTGCCCAAGCGTTTGATCGAGTTTGGCTCGAGGGGCTTAAGTACAAAATTAATGTGTTGCTCCCACAAAATACTCACAAGGTTCTTGAGTCCTATCTCAGCGAAAGAACCTTCGTCGTGCGACAAAATGATTTTCTAGCAGTAGAGTCGGAAATCAAAGCTGGTGTGCCCCAAGGTAGTGTACTCGGCCCCATGCTATACGTACTATACACATCAGATATCCCAATCAACCACAACCTCACAACATCAACATTTGCTGACGATACTGCAATATTTAGCAGGTCCCGATGCCCAATACAAGCTACAAATCGACTTGCAGATCACCTCACGCATCTCGAAGAGTGGCTGGGCAACTGGCGGATAAAAGTCAATGAACAAAAAAGTAAACACGTTACATTCGCGCTCAATAGAGGTAATTGCCCTACGCTAACTCTTAACAATATTACGATCCCACAGGCCAATGAGGTCATGCATCTCGGCATTCATCCGAAAGACGACTCACATACCGCAAACACATTGAAGCAAGAAAACACAAATTAAGCTGAAGGCCAACTCCCTACACTGGCTATTAATTCACGATCACCCTTAAATCTGGATTACAAGGTGTTGCTTTATAACACAGTAATAAAGCCTATTTGGACATACGGATCCCAGCTATGGGGCAATGCAAGCGCCAGCAATGTGGAAATAATTCAAAGAGCTCAATCTAAAATTCTTAGAACAATAACTGGTGCACCATGGTACATTCGAAACGATTGTATTCACAGAGATCTGAATATCCCAACTGTGCAGTCTGAAATAGCTCGAACAAAACGAAACTATTCTCAAAAACTCGTCTATCACCCAAACCCGCTCGCAAGAGCTCTCACTCAACAAAATAACACAACGCGACTCAGGAGAAATGACCTCCCAAGCTCAGTGTTAAGTTCTTAGAGCCGCTGTAAATTACTAGCCTCCATCTGGATGGCTAGTACATATTATAAGTTTAGATTTAAGAATTTATTGTTAATTATTGTTAGTCCTAAGAAAAGGAGATACAATAAATAAGAAAAAAAAGTAGGAAAAAAAAAATATTTTCGTGCACAAATTTGTTTTACGAACCAATGAAGAATAGTTTCCCGTGCACGAAGAATAAGAGCAATGAATGGCAATGGCTTCTATGAATATATTTAATAGTTGCGTAGATCATTTATTAGCATTTGAATTAGTAGCTAATAATGATCAAGAAAACGAGCTAAAGAAACGCTGGAAAGCCGTTAAGTCAGCATACAATGATAGTGTGGGTACGGTTCCCAGTGATGAGGATGGAGACCGACAGTTCAAAGATATGATGACGCGATACAATTTGTGCTTTCGAACCTTTATACGTGGTTGTAGCCAAATTCGTGAGACTTTTAAGAGTTATCCGCCGGTACATACTATTGAGCCAAATAATAGTATGTCACCTGTGCCTTCTGCAGATGCAGTCAAGGCAAAAAGCGATGAGATTCGGTGCAAGTTGTGCATTGGGTATCGACATCTTTTTAGACAATGTCCAAAGTTTTTAATTATGAATGTCGATGGACGAATCGAATTAGTTAAATAGACTGGGACTATGTCTTAAATGTTTTTCTGTTTCTCATGTGCTAAGAGAGTGTAGCAAGAAAAATTGTGTATTTTGCAGAGCAGAGCACAACATATTGTTGCACAAACATTCGGATAAGCCTTCCGATTTGTTAGCAACAAATGTCTCTGAGCCAGTTGATGTTACGCAGCAACTTCCCATATCTAGTCAGTCATGTCTCTCTCTTTATCTGAGCGAAGTGAAGTTGATAGTCTAATAGGTTTTGATGCGATACTTGGTGGAAAAACTATGCAGGCCTGTTTAGATATTGATATCGCAATTGATAGAAAGGAGTGTGGATCGCGAAAGTGTATTGCAGACCCAGCACCCTTAGTATTTGACGCATCTCCGGTACCTGCAGTTGGTCGATCCCAGCTTTTACGAGGCTGGTTGAATCGGATCGAGAATCGGTGGTGAAGTCTACGCAAGAATCCAGCTAGTCCTAGACCAAAATCGGCGCAGTACCAGCGTTGTTCATTTGGGCGCCAAGCAGCAGTTGGTCCAGGAGAGCTGATCATCTTTAACCGCTGCTTCAACATATATTTATAACATATTTTATAAGTTTGATATAATTATGATTCGGAGCAGCAGCAGAAACAATAAATTAGCATAGCATAAATAGTTAAAATCATTTAATCGTAATTGAAGCAGCACTATTAATTATAGCGTATTTAGCTTCTCATATTGCCACCCCCACTCAATTTCTACTCAATGCAATTGTTATTTATCTCAATTATCTAATTTTATATAAAGTAGCTGTAAATTCCAATAGGATATTTTGTTTATTGCTTTGCATTACTTCCTATGTACAAGCATAGATCAGTTATCATCGAACTGTTGCATTCGGAAGTAACCATCGCTCGAATAAAAACGCATGAATACGCTACTTGCTCGCGAAATAAAATAATTAATATATACTGCTAGAAACATATCGTAAAACACTCGCAAAAACCCTTAATTTGTATAGCAATAATTTCCACGGCCGCGTGCCTTTAATAAACAGTGTCTCATATTAAATGCCAAATAAATAAATTTTGCGAACAATTGAAAATTTACGAAAAGTGTTTAATTTTACAAGAACTTGGACACGAATATAGTTGCCGAAAAAGCTCGGTATCTCAACATTTGGTGACCCCGACGTGATAGCCGTGGTATTTATTGCTTAAATTGTGAAAAATATTATAAACAAATCCCATTAATTTGTTTCAAATCGATAAACAAATTAAATATTCGCAATCAGAATTAGTGTACTGAGCAAACATAAACGCATACATATCTACATACATATGTACTTGCATTTGAACCGTCGATCAAACGGTAACATACAAGCCGCGCGCGCCTGAATATTTACATACATATAAACATATATAAAGTTGCGCTTTGCATTAAAAATTAGAGTGACCATCTGTTCCGCTGCATATACATATTGCAAACAGACAATTTGTTAAGTGATATAAATATACTTGTATATAAACCAACTCCGTAAGCTGGCTTATATACTTCGAGCATTTATACATACGTGTTGATTAAGAACCGCGTTCAATACAATATATATAAAGAAGTACATACATATTAACCTTTTATATTAAGTAAAAATGACGGAAAGTAACGCGCAAAATTTATCGGTACCAATGGCAAACCGCATTGCCTTTTTAACATTGAAAACAAATTAAATTTTCGATAAACTTAAAAATCTAAGTTCTGCACTGACTTCCGATAGTCTTCAATGCATGGATGAGTACGATCTAAGATGTCGTTTAGAATCGTTAATCACGCTTCAAGCTGAATTTAAGCACGCACATAATGATTTGGAGGAACTGGATTTTGATGCTATTACAAGTGAGCTGCCCATAAATTTGATTCAACGATTGCTGGTGTGAAAGCGACCCTTCAGCGCGAATTAGGTAAACGTAGTACTCCGCAGCATTGTTCTACGTTTAACCCTGTCAGCGAAGAGCATCGTCCGATTTATGTTGTTGCAAATCAATCGCGTTTGCCGCAGCTAAAGCTGCCAACATTTAACGGTGCGTACACTGAGTGGACTGATTTTTATTCGATGTTCACTACGGTAGTGGACAAGGAAGGAGAACTCACACCCATTGAGAAGCTACAACACTTACGTTCCTGCCTTAGTGATGCGGCGCTGGATACCATAGGTTCATTGGAAATAAAAGGCTCTAACTATAAAATTGCGTTAAATTTATTAGAAAAAAGATTTGATAACAAACGTCTTATATTTCAGGCACATATCAGAGAGATATTTGGGCTATGCAAAGTTGATGCTTCTGTTGGTCAGCTTCGAGAGCTGACAGACAAGGTTACTTCAAATATGCGCGCGTTGCAATCATTGGGTTCATTGGAACAAATAGCAGATTGTGTTATTGTGCAATTGCTATTGCAGAAACTGGACAAAGGCACTCAGGCAAAATGGGAAGAGAATTCGAAACACGATGAAATTCCGTCATGGAACAGGCTATCTGCATTTTTGGAAAATCTTTGCAGAACTTTAGAAAATGTAGAGCACGCTATGCAAACGTCAAACTGTTACACGGGCAAGTCTGGTAAAACTGTGAGTACAAATCAAAAGAAATCATTTATTGTATCGAAAAGCAAGCAAACTGGTTGTATATTTTGCGACGATTCCAACCATTTAATTTACCATTGTCCTCGATTTGCTAACTTATCGCCTAATCTTCGTCAAAAGGAGGCAAAGCGTCTCACACTCTGCCTAAACTGCCTTAAAAGGGGCCATCAACTGCGTGATTGTAAATCAGGTCATTGTCGTAATTGCTCATCGAAGCACCATACACTTCTACATTACGACCATTCATCACCTGTCTCAGTTGCTTCTTTCAATTCTCTGGGTCAAGCTGCTGTACCACAAGTGAATCCACCATAATCCAGTGCCATGATTGCAATGTCGCCAGCATCACTCAATGCATTTGTTGAGCAAGCCCCCTCTGATGTTGTGCTCCTGGCAACAGCTATTATATTCGTCAAAAATAGAGCTGGGACCCTCGTTCCATGCCGCGCTCTTCTAGACTCCGGCTCTCAACTACATTTTATAACTAGTCGCTTCGCTAATTATTTACAACTTCGTAAAACAAAATCTTCGGCTGCTGTCTCGGGCATCGGAGATACTACCTTCTCAACTGAAGGATATGCAGTTAACATTTCGCTGAAATCGCGGATTTCAGATTATTCGTCTAGCATAAGCGCTATCATAGCTGAAACTATCACCGACAATCAACCTGGCCTCGCCTTGAACACTGTTGGTTGGAACATTCCATCGAATATAGAGTTAGCTGATCCACAATTTAACACGCCACAGCGCATTGACTTGCTAATCGGAGCAGGGCTCTTCTTCGATCTTCTTTGTGTGGGTCAGATTCAACTACAACCTGGACTACCTACGCTCCAGAAAACTCGTCTCGGCTGGATCTTATCTGGTGGTGGGCACAAGCCCCACAAACTATCATCGTTTGTTGTTAAGCAAAAGACATTAGATGACACTGATCCTAGCATTCGGCTAGACGATATGGTGCGTCGCTTTTGGGAGATTGAGCACAGTTTCGAACCAATCTCTAAAACAACGAAGGAAGAACTCGACTGCGAGGCTCACTTCAAGCAACACTTTTCGCGCTTGACCTCCGGAGAGTATTCAGTTCGACTGCCTATGAAATTAGGTCCAGATTCGCTGGGCGATTCATATCTGCAGGCTCGACGTCGTTTTGAAAATTTAGAACGCAAACTAAATCGAAATCCAGAGCTTAAAGAAAAATATTCTGCATTCATTCAGGAGTATTTAGAACTCAATCACATGTCGATTGTTCATAACTCGGCTATTGAAGAATGCAAATATTTTCTACCGCATCATTGTGTCACCAAAGAAGACAGCACAACAACAAAGCTGAGAGTCGTATTCGATGGCTCTGCAGCTACTTCATCTGGCCTATCTTTGAACGATTTGCTTATGACAGGGCCAACAATACAACCAAAACTGTTTAGCACATTAGTTCGTTTTCGATCATTTCCTATAGCGCTTACAGGAGACATTTGCAAAATGTATCGATGCGTGCGCATTTCTCCGCCTGATAACATGTTTCAGTGCATATTATGGCGAGATTCTCCTGAGGAGGAAATCAAAACGTACAAATTGGACACAGTAACTTATGGTACCAAATCAGCATCGTTTTTAGCCATTAGGGCGATGCACCAATTGGCCATAGATGAGCGAAACACATACCCACTTGGTTCACAGATTGTGATTCGTGACTTCTATGTCGATGATTTAATATCAGGAGGAAGCACAGTGCAAGAAGTGAACGATATTCGACAGCAAACAATGGATTTACTTAACAAAGGCGGTTTTCAGTTAAGGAAATGGTGCTCCAACCGCACTGAAATATTGCGCGATATACCTGAGGCAGAAAAGGAAAAATTTCTCAAATTTGATGACGGCAGTGAAATCACGAAAGCGCTTGGTTTAGTTGGGATCCAACGAATGACAATTTTCTATTTTCATTTACGCCGCAGCTGAGCACTGTAAACCACTCTAAGCGTTCCATTTTGTCTACAATAGCCCGTTTTTATGATCCGCTTGGACTAATCGGCCCTACATTAACAAGGGCAAAAATACTTTTGCAACGTATGTGGAGAGAAAAGCTGGAATGGGATGAGAGCTTGCCTGTTTTACTGGAATCAGCCTGGTCCAATTTGGTAAACGATTTTGGAAATGTGCAACATTCAACTTTTCCACGCTATGTTCTTCAAGTTGGAGCATCTATAGAAATTCATGCATTTTGCGATGCTAGTATCGAAGCATACGGGTCGTCTATTTACGTGCGCTCCTACAAAAGTGGAAAAACAGCAGTACATTTACTTTGTTCAAAGGCTCGTGTTGCTCCACTGAAGACGCTCACTGTACCAAAATTGGAGTTATGCGCGGCCACACTTCTAGCACATTTGGTGAATGAAATTTCAAAGATGAACATTTTCCAATGTCAGTTTTACTGTTGGTCGGATTCGTCGGTGGTATTATCCTGGCTAAAAGAAGAACCTTCAAAGTTCAACATTTTCGTCGCAAATCGAGTTTGTGCTATACAGCAACTAACGGATGGTATGCAGTGGCGTTATGTCCCTACTTCGCATAATCCAGCAGATATACTGTCTAAAGGAGCAGCACCAAGTGACCTGCTGCGATCATCACTTTGGATGAATGGCCCATCATTTCTTCAGCATCCGAAAAATAAGTGGCCTGAGTCATGTGTACCAGAGCAGAGTCTGCCAGAAATCCGGCGAAGGGCAGTGTTGTCTTTGTCAACTCGTAAGGACATTTTACTAAACTCGAAATACATCAATTCATTTAGCAGAATGCAACGCATATTTGGGTATATGCATAAATTCATTTCGTCGACAAAATCATCGCAGCTTACAACTGATAATATACATAGAGGTACTCATCTGCTAATACGCGTTCTCCAAAAGTCGTGTCTTTGGACAGATTATAAAGCACTTTTGTCAAACAAATGTGTCAGCGCGTCAAGCAATATTGCCTCTCTATCACCATTTCTGGACGATGTTGGCCTCATTCGTGTGGGCGGTCGTCTAAAGCACTCGAATCTCAGCTTCGAGGCTCAGCACCCAATCATTTTACCAAAAAATCATCCGCTAACTCATGCTATAATTGCTCATTTTCACAGAAAATGTCTTCATGCTGGACCGCAATCTTTGCTAGCATCGATTCGGTTGCAGTATTGGCCTATAGGTGGCAGGAAAACAGTGTCAAGAGTTCTGAGCAAATGCGTTATATGCTTTCGCGCTAAGCCTCGATTGGTCGAGCACATTATGGCTGATTTACCAAAAGATCGTGTGGAAATATCTAGAGCTTTTATTGTGAGTGGAGTGGACTACTGCGGTCCATTTTACTACAAGCCTGAGACTCGCAGCAAATCGCCTATCAAATGCTATATCAGCATTTTTATTTGTTTCGCTACCAAAGCCGTCCACATGGAGCTGGTTAAGGATCTATCAACTTCTGCCTTTTTGGATGCGCTCAAACGATTTATATGCACTCGTGGCAAACCGAGATGTATATGGTCGGACAACGCAACGAATTTTGTCGGAGCCAAAAATGAGCTGGATGATTTACGACATCTATTTCTCAGCGAAAAACATCGTAGCGCCGTTCATGACTACTGCCTTGATGACCAAATCAGCTGGAAATTCATACCACCTCGCTCGCCGCATTTTGGTGGCTTATGGGAGGCGGCTGTGAAGATGGCTAAATTTCATTTCTATCGCTCACTTGGTTCATCCATTCTTGGTTTCGATGAGCTTCGGACTTTGGTCTGTCACATCGCTTCGATAATAAATTCTCGACCACTTTTACCTCTTTCAGAAAACCCAGAAGATCTTGATGTCCTAACTCCAGCACACTTCATAATCGGTGCACCATTCACATCAATAATGGAACCAGATCTGATGAAGTTGAACTACAATAGACTTGATCGATGGCAGCGAGTAACCTACATTCAACAAGTCTTCTGGAAGAGATGGAGCGAAGAGTATCTGACACTCTTGCAGCAGCGATCTAAGTGGCATACTCCAAAACCTAACATAAAAATCGGCGATATCGTGTTGGTGAAAGACGAGAACTTGCCACCACTGAAGTGGCCATTGGCAAGAGTCATCGATCTTGTATCTGGCAGTGATGAAGTCGTTCGGGTGGCTATACTTCGCACCTCTACTAGCGTCACTCGGCGAGCGGTCAACAAGCTGTGCATCCTTCCTATCAATGATCCTATTGAAAGCCAGGTTCTTTCAACGGGGGGAGGATGTTCGGAGCAGCAGCAGAAACAATAAATTAGCATAGCATAAATAGTTAAAATCATTTAATCGTAATTGAAGCAGCACTATTAATTATAGCGTATTTAGCTACTCATATTGCCACCCCCACTCAATTTCTACTCAATGCAATTGTTATTTATCTCAATTATCTAATTTTATATAAAGTAGCTGTAAATTCCAATAGGATATTTTGTTTATTGCTTTGCATTACTTCCTATGTACAAGCATAGATCAGTTATCATCGAACTGTTGCAATCGGAAGTAACCATCGCTCGAATCAAAACGCATGAATACGCTACTTGCTCGCGAAATAAAATAATTAATATGTGCTGCTAGAAACATATCGTAAAACACTCGCAAAAGCCTTTAATTTGTATAGCAATAATTTCCACGGCCGCGTGCCTTTAATAAACAGTGTCTCATATTAAATGCCAAATAAATAAATTTTGTGAACAATTGAAAATTTACGAAAAGTGTTTAATTTTACAAGAACTTGGACACGAATATAGTTGCCGAAAAAGCTCGGTATCTCAAAAGCCATGATTAATCAAAAAAAATTGTTTTCAATTGAATTCTATTATTTACAATCTGCCCCAAATGGACAGTAAATAAATAATTTGACCTAAAATAACATTTTTGCTAAGGCAGTATAAAAATATCAATTTATTTTTATTTTGCACCTAAAATAACATAATTAATCTTAAGTGTGACCAAGTAGATCTAGCGGGTGGAATCTCCTAAGGCGTCGTATAGTTAAACTACTGTCTAATAAGTCGATGGCGAGATTATTTGGGTGGGAGAATTTCATTCTCGGCGATAACTTACTTTTGAAATATGAAAGCAAAAGGGGCGTAAAATTGAAAAAAACTTAACCTTTGCACCATAAAAATGTATTAAAATCAGAGCTCACAAATAAGAGTTTACCGTTTTTCTCTTTGCGGACTATTCACTAACATAAATGAAAAATTCAAGCACACTCGCTTTCGCTCTGAGCAGAATACTTCGTTTGTATTCGTTTTTGTTTTCGGTTGAGTGTTATCGGTTGAGCTAAGCGTGTTGCGGTCTTTCAATAACTATTTGGAGAGACCGATTAGATTGATCGCTCGCACATTGTGAGTCAGCAGATGACCGAAAAAGTTTAATGCTCAGTACAAACTGTCTTTTTGTTTTGTTTTGTTCACTTTGCCTTGCTGGCTATATTGCCCTCTCGTTTGCGTAAAACTGTTGAAAAAAATATGTAACCTGAAAATTATTGGCACAAACGCAAAAGACTTTTATTATCTCCGCTTGCGTTCAAACGGTCAGTGAATTCCTCAAACAAAAGCGAATCAACAATTTCGGTTATTCGTTGAGCAAAGACTGTTTTACTTAAGCCACGAAGTGAACGGTTCCTCTCTGACTCAATGATTCTGTAAATGAGACTTATTTACGGACAACGAAGTACGGTCATTTGTTATTTGCGAACTCTGATGAAAAGACAGGTTAACAAAGTAAATATATATATATATATATATATATATTTTCTTTGTTAACCTGTCTTTTAATCAGAGATATATATACATATATATATCGTATATTATTTATTTACATATTTATTTGCTTATTACAACGCAAACCCCCGCAATATACAGACCTCGATTCACGTATATGCACCTGGAATGTCCGCACTTTTAATTGGGATGGTGCAAATATCCAGCTAGTTGATGTCCTTGAAAAATGCAAGACTGACATCACCGCAATCCCGGAAATCCGATGGATAGGACGGGATTGCTCTAAAAAATCATCCTGTGACATCTACTACAGCTGCCATGCGAGTAAGAACGAATTTGGATGTGGTTTCGTAGTGATAAGGAAACTACGTAGCCTAAATATTTTATTATAAGCCAGATTTGTGCGCACGCCCCGACGAAAGAGAAAGACTACGATGCTAAAGATGAGTTCTATGAGCGCTTTGAACGTCTGTACGAGAGCTGTCCCAAACACAATGTCAAAATCGTGCTTGGCAATTTAAACGCCAAGATTGATAAGGAAGGAATCTTTGCCGGAACATTTAGCCTTTACGACGCTGCCTCCAGATTTCAACACCTTAACATACACAAGGCTACATGGCTAAGTCCAGATCAAATTACACGCAACCAAATTGATCATTTTTCGATTGGCGGAAGGCACGCATCGAGCGTGGTGGACGGGCGAACGTTACGTGCTCCCAACATTCACTCGGACCAAGGTACGCACTAGGCTCAGCGTATTGCACGCCGCACGTTCCAACATGCAACGAAAGCTAGACGTCGGCAAGCTGCAATCAGAACAGCCCGCCGCAGCCTTCTCAAACACACTCTCGTGACTGCTCCGGGAAACTTCTCCGCCTTCTCGAGGTATATGTGGATAGGGCTGCCAGGGATGTCATTGGTTATACAAAACCTTTGAAGAATTCTTGGTATGACGAGTAGTCTCGCAATGCTACTGCAGAGAAAAACGCTTACTATCAGCTAACTCTGCAGTCGGGAGCAACGCGAGCTGTTAGAGAATCGCAAGTTATTTAATATATATAATTTAATTTTATGTTTTTTTGTTTTGTATTCAGTTTAATACTTATGAAATTTTTTTTTTTTTTTTTAATTGTGCTTTTAATTAAATATGTAATTAATAAAAATGTTTTCAATTGATACGTAATGAAAAATATTTAATAAACGTACTTATTATAAAAAAAATATTTTGTTGAATATTTTTCTCTGTTTATTTTTTTGTGACGCCCCTATAAAAAAGCGCACAGAGTTTTGTAGATATTTAAGTTTGTAGTCATGTACGGAATTTATAGGGTATACGTTTGTAGAAAATAAATCCAACATATTGATGTTGTATGTAATAAGTTTATAGATATTGTAACGAGGCACCGGCCGAGGTATGCTCGCCGGATGGCCAGGTGTTCGTCACAGAAATTTTTATAATTTTCAGTGATCACTGGCGGTTTTATATCTCCAGGAGTTAGTGACAACGTCTTGTTTATTTCTGTTTTTAATTATTCAATATTTTATTTATAAACAAATTATTACTTCTTAACCTATTTAACAATTCTGGGCGCAGCTTATGTGGAAATTGGTTAGTAAGATTATAGTTTCGTGTTTGCGATTTTAATCTCTTTATTAATTTTTTCCCTATACTGACTAATGCGTTGTGTTGGCTGAACGGGATTTAATACAATGACTTTAGTTTTCCTATGATTTATTCGGGAAAAGGGTTGTGTCGACGGAATGGCTCACACACAACTGTTCTTCACAAATAAATATTATCTATTGCTTATTTATCCGGAAAGAGAGTTGTGCCGACGGAATGGTTCACACACAACTCGTTTTTTCGGATAAATCTCTATTCATTCAAGGGAAAAATTGTGCCGACGGAATGGCTCACACACAACAATTTCCTCCAATAAATATTTGCCAAAACATTGAATTTTTGTTAGTAAATATCAAAGATCCTAGCTAAAACTTTCACTGCTTCTACCAAATCACTTATAGTTACCACGCGTTTTTTTTCGCTGCTTGCTGTTGCTGCTCCGACCGCTCTTGTTGCTGTAGTTCCTTCTGTTGTCTCCCTTCTGTTGTCTCGTCGCTGGTGTAATACTTAGATCTTTGTCCGCTTATCCGTCTGTTCCTGTTGCCGGCTCGATTAGAATGCGTAAGATAAGCTGTAAGCGTGGCTCATCTTCTGCCGTCATAAAAGGCACCTGCTCAATTATTTTGTTCAAGCAACCTAAATGCGTCAGATAAGCCTCCTTGATTCGCCTGCGTTCCAAATCGGAATCTTTGTACTTGTTGTAATGGTTGACAACGACTTCCGCGGTGATTTTTCTAATCGGTTTCTTCAAGTCATCTAGATTAGTCGTGTAGTTGCTCGCCATTTTGTTCTCATCTTCGTTAATACCCTGTTCATCATACATGGCGCTATGTATGTTTGTTTGATATTGTGTTATAGTGTAGTGTATTGTTGTGTTTAGGTTATGTATATCTGTTTTCTATTGTGTTTTGTGCAGCGTGTTCTTATATGTTTTATATATTTAATATTATTATTATTTATGTTTATTGTTGGGTTGTGCGAGGGCCTGTGGCCATCGTCACACTCCCCCCTGTTTTACGGAAAAAAGGAGCTTCCTTCTCAGTTAGTGTGATGTCTGGTTGTCCCGGTCTTCGAAAACGTACGAAGTCGGTCACCGCGATTGGATTTAACGGTATCGTCATGTTTGTTGTTTGTTTCAGCCGGTTTGTGTTTTGGTTTGTCTACCACTTTCTCGACTTTGCTTCGAACCAGTTTCTCCTGTCGCTTGTCCGCGTTTCTGTCGTGGTGTTTTGACTTTTGCCCCTGCGACATTCGACCTTCGACATTTCGGTTGGCTTTCTCGTCTGTCTGACCCTGACGCTCTGACTGGCTCGTACCCGTTGCTTTGACGTGCTTGTGTCGATGATCGTGGGTGTCCGCGATCTTGCGGTGATGCTCGTGGCGAGACTTGCTGTGTTGCCTCCTTGCTGGATCACGTTCCGAGGAATGACGTGATTTCTCCCTCTTGCTGACTGCGTTCTCGGGGTCTGCCACACCCCTGTCTCTGTCTCTCCGTCGATCGCCATCCTTGTGTGGACCAGTGTTGATCCGAGCTTCGGTTCTCGGCTTTGGAGATCGCTGCACCGGAACGATGCTTGTACGTGGGCTAATCTCGGGTGTCGGTCTCGGCTGTGTTTTTCATGGCGAGGAATCTTGAACTGTTTGATGTCTCTGTCTCCTGACGGCTGGTCGTAGGCTGTTGCGTCTTGAGTCCCTCGGTACTGCGTAACTCGTGCGACTGTATGACTCTGCCGTGCCTCAGCTCTCGCCTGGAATGTTCGGTGTCGAGATGGTAGCTAAATGGCACTGTGGCAGTGCCGATTTCTGCACGATCAACAGTTCTTGGTTGATCACCGTCGCTGTCATTTCTACGGAGTTGTCGGTCTTTGCTTCTTCTGTGTAGCTAACTATTTGCTCTGAATACTGCGTGATTGTGAGTACTTGTTCGCTCACCGTCGATGCCATCTCTATGCGATTGTCTGACTTTGCCATTTCCGTGTCGCTAATTTCTTCAATCCGGGGTGGTGCTGGTGATCTGGTCCGCTTCAGGCGAACGACGCACTTCCTTACTCGGCTCCGCTTTAGGTGAACCACGCAACCCTTCGACTCCGTGATCTTCCATACTTCGATACGCTTGGGGCGGGCATGGTCTGCATCCGGCGTTGTTGAAGCGGTTTCGTCTGGTGATGTAGTGACCTTCGACGCCTCATCCATCGTCTGCAGGAAGTTGTAGAGAAGAAGGTTTCCGAGTAAAGAGGGAAATGGTGATATATGTGACCCAGTATTCCAGATCTGGCAAACTACATATAAATCAGGTGGATACCTAATTTCATTACATTAAGTTTGTACATAAATGATAGGGTGTTAGTTTCAGATTAGTGTCAGCTACCGCCCACTCGCTGATAGCTCGACCGATTGTATGACTCGGATATCATTCAAAGTCTTGTTTCTCCGGTGAGGTCATCGGAGTGTGTTGAATACAATGGGGTTTGACTTCTCCCACGTACACATTACGCGCCTTTTTCTCTGTATCCTTCTTTACTCGTAGGATAACGGGTGAAGGGAACGCTAAAACTCGATACGGCCCGTCGAACTTGGGAGCCAGTTTGGCTGCAAAATTGTCCACTGCTTTCGAGAGAGGGTGTTGTCGAACCCATACGAGATCGCCTGCTTTCGGTCTCCATGGTCTCTTCCTTAGGTCGTAGTTCTTCGCCTGCTGTTCCGCTGCTTTCTCCAGATTCATCCTCACTAGCTCGAAAGTTTCGTTCATTCGCCTCGTCTTTTCCGGTGTGTTCTCTTCCTGTCGGCCAGATCCTACCGTTACCTCGTTGTAAAGCGAGAGCGGTAAACGTGGTTCACGCCCCATTGTTAGGTATGCTGGGCTGTATCCGGTAGATTCTGAAGTGCTGCTATTTATAGCCAAACTCAACTCTGGTAACAGTTCGTCCCAACGTCTCTGGTCACTCCCTGTGTATTGGGCTATCATCGTCTTAATGGTTCGGTTAGCTCTCTCTGCAGGATTTTCTTGGGGTGTGTACGGTGCCGTCAGTTGATGTTTCACTCCCATGTTCTTCAAAAATTCTGCGAATTTTCGGCTCGTGAATTGCACGCCATTATCTGAGATGAGTATCTTCGGGGTTCCACTGCGGGCCAAAATGCGTTCTCGGAATGCTTTGATAACGACGTCAGTTGTTGCTTTGCGAACTGCTACTAGCTCTACCCACTTCGAAAACCGATCGAAGAAAACCAGTAGCATCGAATTGCCATGCTTGGATCGCGGCAATGGACCAACGAAATCGGTACAAATAGTTTCAAACGGCTCAGAAGCAATTTGTGTCAGCATTTTTCCAGCCTGTTGTTGCTGAGACGTCTTAAATACTTGGCACTTCTCACACGATCGAACGTAGCAACATATGTCCCGATGCATCCCCGGCCAGTAATAGAGGTTCATAACCCGGATTAACGTCTTCCGTATACCAAGATGTCCCGCTGTAGGTTCGTCATGATTCTCTTTCAATACTCTTGAACGTAGTGGCTTCGGTACGCATAACTTCCATGGTTGGCATTCATCATCATAGCCGATACGAGCTATATGTCGATAGAGATTTCCATTCTGTATGGCGTAGTCGGGAAAGTCCTTGGGACTAGTCTTCACAGCTTTCATTTTATCTCTGAGCCAGGAACAAGGTGACGTCTCTACCTGAGCGTCGGCGGTTCCACAAGTAGCCTCCATAGGTTGGCGTGATAGTGCGTCTGCAACTGCGTTAAGCTTACCCCTCCGGTATCGCACTTCGAAAGAATAAGGCTGGAGTTCAAGTGCCCATCGAGCGATTCGACCAGCTGGACTCTCGATAGAATTGAGCCACTTGAGAGCGAGGTGATCCGTCACGACAATAAAATGATACCCCTCGAGGTACATTTTATTTTTCCGAATTCCCCAGAGTATCGCCAGACACTCTTTTTCGGTAGCGGAGTAATTTACTTCGGCATTGCGTAGCTTTCGGCTGGAATATGCTATAACGCGCTCCACCCCGTCGACTTCTTGCGTGAGTACTGCTCCCAGTCCATAATCGCTGGCATCAGTTTGTAGCGTAAAGGTTTTCTTAAAATCGGGACATGATAACACAGGCGCCTCCGTTAGTAAGTTTTTGAATTGCAGGAATGCATGCTGCTGTTCTTCTTCCCATCGGAACTTCTTTCCCTTTTTGATGACGTCGTACAGTGGTTTTGCTTGCTCAGTAAAATTTGGTATAAAACGTCTATACCAAGATGCAACGCCTAGGAAACTTTGTACCTCCTTTACGATCGCGGTGGCTTAAGTTCTCTATAGCAGTTATTTTCTCTGGATCCGTATGTATGCCCCGGTCGCTCACTATGTGTCCCAGGTATTTATTCGGGTTTGGAAAAAATTACATTTTTCGGTGTTAATGCGCAAGTTAGCAGCTCGAAGACGACGAAAGACTTCTTTTAGTTTCTCCATGTGTTCCTCTCTGGTTCGACCAATAACGATGATGTCATCTAGATAGGCGAAGGCGAACGGTTCCATATCCGCACCGATGATGCTGTCTAGCGCGCGTTGAAAAGTCGCCGGAGCGGTGTGTAGACCGAATGGCATCACGCGCCATTGGTAGAGACCGCGCCCAGGAACGGTGAATGCAGTATATTCTTTGCTGTCGGGGTCCATTGGTATCTGCCAATATCCATTTTTAAGATCCAGTGAGCTGATGTACTTAGCCTCCCTCAGTTGGTCCAAGATAAAATCCATTCGAGGAATTGGGTACGCATCTGTTTCAGAATTTTCGTTAAGTTGACGAAAATCTATACACAGACGCCATTGACCGTTCTTTTTCCGAACGAGTACGATTGGAGAGCTATACGGACTGTGCGAGGGTTCTATGCAGCCTTTTGCGATCAGTTCGTCGATTTCTTCGTCAATGATTGCCTGCATCGCAGGGTTACGAGGAAAATACCTCTGTTTTAAGGGTTTATCATGCTTCATGCGTATGCGGTGTGTGGTGATATTACTGGTTCCGCTTAGATTTTCGAATAGGGCCAGCTCTCGATCCAGGAACTGCCGCGCCTCTTCGTCCATCTTCGTGTCGTCACCCTGTGCCTTAGTTATCACCTTTGCGTTGGTTTGCTCGTTATCCCGAAGGGCGATGCTCTGAGACATCCCTTCTGCCGGATATGATTGGCCATGCTGTACTGTGTCGCGGTGTGTCCTTAAGGTATCCCGAGAGGCATGGTGCACCTGCGACCTCTCAGCCGGACCCTTAGGAGCCGTCTGTTTTTCGGTTGTCTCAATTCCGTTGTACACAATCTCCTCCCGTAAGGTAATTGTGTGTCCACCGCATTCCATCTTTGTTCTGCTTTTGCTCAGAAAGTCCATTCCCAAGAGGACTTCGTGTGCCAGCTCTGGCATGACGAGGAAATTCACTGCTTGTGTTTCGTTCCCCAGCGTCACTTTGATCCGTAGCGCTTTGACGATGTCCCGTGCAGTGCCATCTGCAAGGCGTACTACCATGTCTTCTGTGTGCTCTGTTGCTCTGTTCTTCAGTCTCTCTGCCACGCTTTGATTGATGAAGCTCCTCGATGCCCCTGTGTCAATCATTGCCGTCATCGTCAGACCTTCGAGGAACACTGTTGCAGTTAGACGATGCCATCGCTCCTTAGATATTATTGGTGCGAGGACTTGCGTTCTCGCCCCGCTGTTGCATCGGCATCAGTTCGTTTCCGTTCGCTGTCGACAGCATTCAACCGTACGTAGGCCTCGCTTACCACACTGCCAGCAAAACAAAACTGGGGGGTTCAGGCATGTTCTTGCAATATGCCCTTCTTGGCTGCAACGGCGGCATGCCCAGCGTGCGTTGACTGGTCCTTCGATCTCGGCTACGGTGGTTCGAAACTGTCTCTGAATGGCACCCCTCTGGTTGGTTATAGTAGGCGGCCGTAGGTACTCTAGGTCGCTGACCATGTCGATTAGCTCCGACAGCGTCGAGAAATCGCGTCTCTTAACATAGAGTTGCACGTCATCTCGGCTGTTTCTGTAGATTCTGTCCAATTTCTTTTCATCTGGCACGTTGGCATAACGCATCAGATTCTGTATGTCCAGTACATACGATTTGAACAGTTCCCCTGGCCGTTGTACCCGCTGACGGATCCTATCTTCCAGCTCTTCAAAGAAACGGGATGGGAGGAAAAATGACAAAAAGTCATTTTTAAACGCCGTCCAATCTCGCCACTCTACAGCATTATTTCTCCACCAGGTCAACGCTACACCTGTTAGGAGCTCTGGCATTGTGCGCGGCATCAAGTCCTTGGGCAATGAGTAAGCCCACACGAGTTCTTCGACCCTCTCCAAAAACTCAAGCGGATCGGATGACCCGTCGACCATTTCTAACTCGGTCCATCACATCGGGAAGTAATTTTGATGAAAGTGGTCTCTGTCTGGCCGGTGAAACCGTCCTATATGGTGCTGGAGACACTGCTCGTCTGGTCGCATTGTCTATGGCGCGTGTAGAAGCGGTAGATAGTTCCACAGGCGTAATGGTCAGCGTCGGAAGTGGCGTAGGCAATGTCACCTCTTCTGTGCGGCTTTCGCTTATTTTATCCGTCTTGACTGCAGCTTCCGTTGTTGTTTCCTCTAGCGCGGGTTTTGAATGCCTCCGTTGGAGTTCATCCAAGCGGGATTTGATTCGTTCGTCATGTGGTCCAGTCTCCACAAATAAAATGAGACGCTGCCTTAGCTCCTTCTGGGTCCCATCCGTGTCCTCCAAGAACTCCTCCGCACACTGCATGAGTTCCAGCTTGCTCAATTGGTTCACCCAGGACGCCATGATGCACTGCTTTGTCTTCTGTTGACGATGAACACGTATGCCAAGTCCACGTGCTGCTTGCCTGAAGTCGGACGCTGCACAGTTTTGCCCAGTCAATGTGAGTTCACGGACAGTCCACCGGAAATATGCCACCAGATACTCTAATAGCTATTTATTTTGGTAAAGAGTTGTTAACAATATAGACTCCTATCGACCCTCGTATGTCCGCCGGTTTACGCAATATTCTTTGTTCTCATTTACTAATTTTTTCCCTTTGTTACTTTGACAATTTGTGATATTTCTAGAGCCTCGAATGAAATTGTCCTATGCTATCGAATTTGCACGAGAAAGAAGTTAACAATTTGTTTAAAAAATATTTTTTTTTTTCTAATAATAAGACGTGTCTTTCGGTTTTTTAAGCCTTATACATCCTTATATATGGATGTCCTGGATGCCAGGGTCCCTGCTCGGGCGCCACTGTAACGAGGCACTGGCCGAGGTATGCTCGCCGGATGGCCAGGTGTTCGTCACAGAAATTTTTATAATTTTCAGTGACCACTGGCGGTTTTATATCTCCAGGAGTTAGTGACAACGTCTTGTTTATTTCTGTTTTTAATTATTCAATATTTTATTTATAAACAAATTATTACTTCTTAACCTATTTAACAATACTGGGCGCAGCTTATGTGGAAATTGGTTAGTAAGATTATAGTTTCGTGTTTGCGATTTTAATCTCTTTATTTATTTTTTCCCTATACTGACTAATGCGTTGCGTTGGCTGAACGGGTTCTAATACAATGACTTTAGTTTTCCTATGATTTATTCGGGAAAAGAGTTGTGTCGACGGAATGGCTCACACACAACTGTCTTCACAAATAAATATTGTCTATCGCTTATTTATCCGGGAAAAGTTGTGCCGACGGAATGGCTCACACACAACTGTTCTTCACAAATAAATATTATCTATTGCTTATTTATCCGGAAAGAGAGTTGTGCCGACGGAATGGTTCACACACAACTCGTTTTTTCGGATAAATCTCTATTCATTCAAGGGAAAAATTGTGCCGACGGAATGGCTCTCACGCAACTGCCCTTTACAAATAGATATTGTCTAAAACATCGAATTCTTGTTAGTTAATGTCAAAAGAACCTAGCTAAACTTTCTGTGCTTCTAACACAAAAACCAATTATAATTACCACGCGCTTTTCCGCTGCTTGCTGTTGCCCCGGACGCTCTTGTTGCTGTAGGTTGTTACGTTATCTTCCTTCTCTTGTCGCTGGTGTTTGTTCCACGTTGGTTGATCCGCGTATACGTCTGCTGCTGTTGCCGGCTCGATTAGAATGAACGAGTCATTCTCGCTGTCCTCGAGTCGAACCAACCGCTGCCCGTTTCAATTCTGCTCGGCTCCTTCCAATTTCACCGGTTCATTGCGCTCAACACCTTGTTTGTTGTTGCCGTCCAACATGTGCATTCGTTTGCGAAAACCACGACGTCGATCGATGCTGCGCTCTCGGCAGAGGTGTGGATGTGTGCGCATACCAATATGCGTACCCTTCCACGCCTGCGTATCGTAGGCGTTGTTGGTTGCGTCGGTCAAAGTGCGCACTGGTTCCATGCGTTCGCGCATGCTTATCTTTTCGTCGCTGCAGCGCTTCGGCCGAAACGGTTTTCCGTTAGGATTTTTTATGCCTATCGCTTTGTACTTTTTTGCTGTGTACCTTTGTTGTTGCGGGTGCCGTTGTTTTGGAAAGCATTGGAAGCGTCTGTTGGTATTTTTCGTTGTGGATTCGCTTTGTACTGTGTTCTTGTGGAATGTATTGGCGCTATGTATGTTTGTTTGATATTGTGTTATAGTGTAGTGTATTGTTGTGTTTAGGTTATGTATATCTGTTTTCTATTGTGTTTTGGTGCAGCGTGTTCTTATATGTTTTATATATTTAATATTATTATTATTTATGTTTATTGTTGGGTTGTGCGAGGGCCTGTGGCCATCGTCACAATTGTTACACAGGTTAGTGGGATCGGGAAAAGTAATCGTTTTAAGTTTGGTAAAAATCAAATGGGCAACACCCACCCCTACCCAAGCGATACAAAAAAAATTCAACATATCTTTGTATCTATCTGAGGAACGGTGACGAAATTTGTTACACAGGTCAGTGGGATCGGGAAAAGTAATCGTGTTAAGTTTGGTCAAAATCGGAGGGGCTACACCCAACCCCCATACAAGCGATACAAAAAAATACAACATATCTTTGTATCTATCTCAGGTACGGTTAATGGGATCGAGAATCATGTTTAGTTTGGTCAAAATCGGAGGGGCTATACCCACCCCTATACAAGCTGTTCAGGGAAGGTGACATAAATGTCGCTGCAGCCTAATGTTTTTACAAATTTTATATTTTTCTATTTTTGCCTATTTTCTCTTACGCGCATTTGCTGTTTATTTCAATGAACTGTTTTCTTCCAATTCATTTACTGCAATGTATAAAAAAGCTAACTGTAATAAGCAAATTTGAAATGTAAGTCTGAGATGAAGCAATATTAAAATTTTGTCATTCGATCATTGGACTTATCGCTGTTTAGTTGTATCATTTAGCTCAACGCAAGCCAGCATAAAATAATGTTGGTTTCTACATAAAATTGGTGACCCCCAGACGTGATACATTGGAGTTCACGTTACTTAGTTTGGATTCGCATAAACGCATATAGAAAGAAACACATATAGTAACACACGCATAGTTTCGCGCAATTTAATTAAAATAGAATTAAATAGCAACATACATCAAGTGGCTGCTGCAGTAGATTCTACGCACAAACGCCGTTCTCGTCATATTTTTCGTCAATTGAATGATTTGGGTGCTACGCTAGTTAACATACAAGATTGGAGAGAGTCAATGATTACAGTGCATATAGACATGGTAAATCGATTGCAACATGATTTCGAAGCAGTGCAAAACTTATTAGAAGCAGAAAACCCAGATGAAATTGAAAGTGATTCTCGTGCAACGTTTAGCGGTAAATTCATTGAGGTTATGTCCGATTTGCTTGATGAACTTAACACGAGGCGAGCAGCACAATCTGGACTTTGTTCTACAATGCGACATTTTCCTGATGACCATACACAATCAATCGTCGTTCAACAATCTAAACCTCGCATACCGGAGCTGGTAATTCCTATGTATGGTGGCAACTATACAGATTGGATGAATTTCTACTCATTGTTCGAGACACTTATAGATAGCAACAAAAGTTTAACCAACATAGAAAAGCTGCAATATTTACGCTCAAGTTTAACTGGCACCGCGCTAGATACAGTGCGTTCATTGGAGATTAAGGATTCAAATTACAACAGGGCTATTGAATTACTTAAAAATCGCTTTGATAATAAACGTTTGAATTTTCAGGCACATGTACGAGACATTTTTGCATTAAACATTGTAGAGGAAGGCTCTGTGGCTGCACTGCGGCAATTTAGTGACCAAATAATCTCACACCTTAGCGCATTGGATAACATGGGCAACAAAGAGCAGCTTGCAGATGGATTGCTGATTCAACTTACACTCAACAAAATAGATTTGGAATCAAGGAAACGCTGGAAAGAGACTACGCCAAGCAACGAAATACCTGATTGGAAATCGATGCGAACATTTTTGGAAAATAGATGCGTCATGCTTGAAAACGTGGAAAATGCTATGGTAACTAAATCACATAGCAACAGGTGGGCCAAAAACATAATTACTCAACTCAATCTCGAAAATCATTTATTATATCGTCCAACTCTGCAAATAAGTGCGTTCTTTGTGGCTCAAATAAACATGCCATACATCGTTGTAAACAGTTCTTAGATCTAGACCCACCTACTCGATATAAAGAAGTAAAACGTCTTCAGCTTTGCCTTAACTGCTTGCGAAAAGGCAAGTTCGTAATTTCCATTCTAGTTCCTGCCGGCAATGCATGGCAAGACATCATACTTTGATCCATTTGCACTCAAATACTAGTAGCACTATTTCTCGCTCATCACCAAATCTAAATGTCGAGCCTCCATCTAGCTCTCATAATTCAGTGCCTCATAGCCCTACACCACAGCAAGCCTTAGTTTCTACATTGCCTACAAAATCAAACAACATAGATACTCAACAGTTGCCTAAAAACTTTGTATTTCTTGCTACAGCTGTTGTTCTTATACAAAATAGAGCAGGTACATTTATACCATGCAGAGCAATCCTAGATAGCGCATCGCAATTACATTTTATTACAAGTCGAATTGTTAAGCAACTACAACTAAAAACCAACAAATCTACTACAATTGTCTCCGGTATTGGTAATAATGACTTCATTGCCGATCAAACTGTCAACTTAGTTTTGAAATCACGCATAAACAACTACTCAACTTCGCTTTCTGCTGTAGTTACTCCTTCAATTACTGATGGTCAACCTAGCTATACAATAGACAATGTGAATTGGAATATACCCACAAATTTAGAACTAGCCGATCCATATTTTAACCACACACAACGAGTCGACCTATTAATTGGTGCAGACTTATTCTTTGATTTATTGTGCATTGACCAAATACGATTAGCTGGAAATTTACCCCTTCTTCAAAAAACCAAAATGGGATGGATAGTGACTGGTGATGGTAAAAGCTTGATAGTAAAATCATCTAATTTGGCTGCAATTAATGCTTCTTCTTCGCATCATTCTTTCACTCAACATTTGGATGATTTAGTTAAACGATTTTGGGAAATCGAAAGTGTTGAACCAGCAACAACGATTTAATCAAAAGAATAAATTGAATGTGAGGACCATTTTGTAAAGCATTACAAACGACTAGAAAGCGGAGAATATTCCGTACGTCTTCCATCTAAAACATGTTACCACAAATTAGGCGATTCTTATCAACAAGCACTTGCACGATTTAAAAATGTTGAAAGGAAATTAGAAAGGCAACCTGAAATTAAGAAACAATATATCGCATTTATGGAAGAATACTTATCGTTGAATCATATGACTCACATCGCCGAAATACCTGAAAACGTTAAGTCATATTTTTTACCACATCATTGCGTATTCAAAGAGGATAGCAGTACAACAAAATTGAGAGTTGTGTTTGATGGTTCAGCTGCTACTTCTACAGGACATTCATTGAACGATGTACTAATGTCTGGCCCAACAATTCAACCTTCGCTGTTTGGAATATTGCTTCGTTTTCGCACATTCAAAGTGGCTTTAACTGGGGATATATGTAAAATGTATAGGTGTGTTCGTGTCGCAGAACCAGACAACTATCTCCAATTAATTTTGTGGCGAAATTCTACTCACGATGAATTGAAAATCTTTCGTTTAGATACGGTCACGTATGGCACCAAGCCGGCATCATTTTTGGCAATTCGTGCTATGTACCAACTTGCTTTTGATGAACAATCTTCTTTTCCTATTGGATCTCAAATTGTGCGTAGAGATTTTTATGTTGATGATTTGATCTCCGGTGGAAGTTCAATTGCTGAAGTGCTTCAAATTAAACGTCAAACATCTGAACTTTTGCTTCGAGGTAATTTCATATTGCGTAAATGGTGTTCTAATGCACCTGAAGTTATGAGTAACATTGCAGATTCGGATAAGGAAAAGTTTCTTAAATTTCACGACGGCACTGATTTTACAAAATCGCTTGGTCTTGTCTGGGATCCTTCTAGAGACGTTTTCGTATTTTCGTTTATACAACAACAACCATTCACAAATATTTCTACAAGGACCATTTTGTCATATGTTGCCAGATTTTATGATCCACTAGGACTTGTAGGACCTGCAATCACCAGTGCTAAAATATTTCTTCAAACGCTATGGAAACAGCATATTGATTGGGATGAAAGTTTACCCCAAATATTGCATACTCAGTGGACACAGTTTTGCAAAGAATTTGAGAGTTTCGATCGATTAAATTACCCAAGATTGGTTTTAATTCCTGGCTCTACGTTACAGATACATGCATTTTGTGATGCAAGTTCAAACGCATATGGAGTATGCGTTTATATTCGTTCTATTTCACAAAAACAGATCAACTGTAATTTGCTGTGTTCCAAATCGCGTGTAGCTCCACTCAAAACGATAACTATACCTAAATTGGAATTGTCTGCAAATATTTTATTAGCTGAACTTGTTTCATCAATTATGTCACAAAATATCTTTGATGTTGAATGCTTTTGCTGGTCAGATTCTACAGTAGTATTATCGTGGATTAAGGACGAACCCTCTAAATACAACGTTTTTGTTGCTAATAGAGTCAGCCAAATACAATCATTGACTGCTGGCATGAAATGGCAATACATTCCAACTACTAAAAACCCTGCGGATATTTTATCAAGAGGAGCGACACCAGCTGAAGTAATGAATTCTACTTTGTGGCACCATGGCCCAATGTTTTTGAGAGACGCAAACTTGCCCTGGCCGAAATGTCCAACATTAAGCAAACCACCGCCTGAAATGAAGAAAAATGTGCTAATTGCCTCAAATAAATTTGAAGACTACTCAATCAATGCTAAATTTGTTAATTCATACTCTAAAATGAAGCGCATCTATGGATACTTATATAAATTTTGTAAGCGGAAAAGTTCACAGAGTAAAATATTTTCAGATGATCTTATACCCGAGGATAATCTGCAAAATACCTCATCTCATCAACTGCAATCAACTAGCATTACTTCCAGCTCTCTTTCTGTAAGAGAGATTAAGCGAGGGACATATTTGTTGTTGCGTATGGTACAGCGATGTAGCTTATTGGACGAATATACTAAACTCTCTTCAAACAAACAAATCTCGGCATCAAGCAAAATCTATTCGCTTAATCCGTTTATCGACGAATTTGGGTTGATTAGAGTAGGCGGTCGACTGCAGAATTCTGCGTTGGATTATGAATCGCAGCATCCAATTGTGTTACCAAAACATCATCCAATAACTGAAGCGATTGTGAATCATTATCATCGAAAACTACTTCACGCTGGACCTCAATCTCTTTTAGCAACTATTCGACTATCTTACTGGCCAATTGGCGGCAGGAAAATTATAAGCAAAATTATCAATAAATGCATCATTTGTTTCAAGGTCAAACCACGTCTCATGAACCATATTATGGGAGCTCTGCCTGCGGAGAGGGTACAATCAAATCGCGCATTTTTAATAACCGGTGTCGACTACTGTGGTCCTTTCTTTTATCGCTCCGAAGTAAGGAATCGACCTCCAGTAAAAACGTATATATCAGTCTTCATATGCTTTAGCACAAAGGCAATACATATGGAATTGGTAGCAGATTTGTCAACGGATTCCTTTTTAGCAGCCTTAAAACGATTTATATCCACACGCGGAAAGCCAAAATGCATTTGGTCTGACAATGCAACAAATTTCGTTGGTTGCAAAAATCAGCTGGATGATTTAAAGCAACTTTTTTATAGTAACTCGCACAAGGATGCTGTAGAGAAACAATGCATCGATGATGGAATTGACTGGCGTTTTATTCCACCTCGTTCGCCACATTTCGGAGGTCTTTGGGAAGCCTCAGTAAAAATCGCAAAATATCATTTTTGGCGCACTGTTGGTCTTTCAATTCTTAGCTTCGATGAACTACGAACTTTAGTTTGCCAGATATCAGCTATAATAAATTCAAGACCTCTATGTCCACTTTCAGATAGCATAGATGACCTAGATGTTTTGACGCCAGCTCACTTCTTAGTTGGTGCTCCATTCACATCATTTGTTGAACCGGATGTTACATCAATCAACACAAACAGACTTGGCAGATGGCAAAGAGTTTGTGTTCTTCAGCAACAATTTTGGAAAAGGTGGAGTTCGGAATACATCACTCTTCTTCAACAGCGCGTCAAGTGGAAAGTATCTTCACCTAATCTAGAAGTTGGGGCTCTTGTTCTGTTGAAAGACGAAAATCTTCCTCCGTTGAGATGGCATCTTGGCCGCGTTACCGAAGTGGTCAAAGGAACTGATGGAGTTGTTCGAGTTGCATATATTAAGACTAGCAGCGGTTTGATGAAACGCGCCGTGGCTAAACTATGTCGTCTGCCCATCGAGGATGATAATATTGGAAGCCTGACTCTTCCAATGGGGGGAGAATGTTCAGGGAAGGTGACATAAATGTCGCTGCAGCCTAATGTTTTTACATATTTTATATTTTTCTATTTTTGCCTATTTTCTCTTAGGCGCATTTGCTGTTTATTTCAATGAACTGTTTTCTTCCAATTCATTTACTGCAATGTATAAAAAAGCTAACTGTAATAAGCAAATTTGAAATGTAAGTCTGAGATGAAGCAATATTAAAATTTTGTCATTCGATCATTGGACTTATCGCTGTTTAGTTGTATCATTTAGCTCAACGCAAGCCAGCATAAAATAATGTTGGTTTCTACACTTAGTTTTTGTTTATAAAAATTGTTTGTTATTGTTAATTCGGTTTCAAGTCCGAATAAGTTACTATAATTGGGTATAATTTTTCTAATGTATCTTTAAACATAGGCCGAAAATTTTTCTTTAATTGACTTAGAATGATTTCGTTTCGATGTGTATCATCTAGTTTTAATAATTTTAATGTTAGTCGGAAGAGTTTAATTGATTTTTTGGTTAAAGGCTAAATATTTCTTCAAACGCTATGGAAACAGCATTATTGATTGGGATGAAAGTTTACCCCAAATATTGCATACTCAGTGGACACAGTTTTGCAAAGAATTTGAGAGTTTCGATCGATTAAATTACCCAAGATTGGTTTTAATTCCTGGCTCTACGTTACAGATACATGCATTTTGTGATGCAAGTTCAAACGCATATGGAGTATGCGTTTATATTCGTTCTATTTCACAAAAACAGATCAACTGTAATTTGCTGTGTTCCAAATCGCGTGTAGCTCCACTCAAAACGATAACTATACCTAAATTGGAATTGTCTGCAAATATTTTATTAGCTGAACTTGTTTCATCAATTATGTCACAAAATATCTTTGATGTTGAATGCTTTTGCTGGTCAGATTCTACAGTAGTATTATCGTGGATTAAGGACGAACCCTCTAAATACAACGTTTTTGTTGCTAATAGAGTCAGCCAAATACAATCATTGACTGCTGGCATGAAATGGCAATACATTCCAACTACTAAAAACCCTGCGGATATTTTATCAAGAGGAGCGACACCAGCTGAAGTAATGAATTCTACTTTGTGGCACCATGGCCCAATGTTTTTGAGAGACGCAAACTTGCCCTGGCCGAAATGTCCAACATTAAGCAAACCACCGCCTGAAATGAAGAAAAATGTGCTAATTGCCTCAAATAAATTTGAAGACTACTCAATCAATGCTAAATTTGTTAATTCATACTCTAAAATGAAGCGCATCTATGGATACTTATATAAATTTTGTAAGCGGAAAAGTTCACAGAGTAAAATATTTTCAGATGATCTTATACCCGAGGATAATCTGCAAAATACCTCATCTCATCAACTGCAATCAACTAGCATTACTTCCAGCTCTCTTTCTGTAAGAGAGATTAAGCGAGGGACATATTTGTTGTTGCGTATGGTACAGCGATGTAGCTTATTGGACGAATATACTAAACTCTCTTCAAACAAACAAATCTCGGCATCAAGCAAAATCTATTCGCTTAATCCGTTTATCGACGAATTTGGGTTGATTAGAGTAGGCGGTCGACTGCAGAATTCTGCGTTGGATTATGAATCGCAGCATCCAATTGTGTTACCAAAACATCATCCAATAACTGAAGCGATTGTGAATCATTATCATCGAAAACTACTTCACGCTGGACCTCAATCTCTTTTAGCAACTATTCGACTATCTTACTGGCCAATTGGCGGCAGGAAAATTATAAGCAAAATTATCAATAAATGCATCATTTGTTTCAAGGTCAAACCACGTCTCATGAACCATATTATGGGAGCTCTGCCTGCGGAGAGGGTACAATCAAATCGCGCATTTTTAATAACCGGTGTCGACTACTGTGGTCCTTTCTTTTATCGCTCCGAAGTAAGGAATCGACCTCCAGTAAAAACGTATATATCAGTCTTCATATGCTTTAGCACAAAGGCAATACATATGGAATTGGTAGCAGATTTGTCAACGGATTCCTTTTTAGCAGCCTTAAAACGATTTATATCCACACGCGGAAAGCCAAAATGCATTTGGTCTGACAATGCAACAAATTTCGTTGGTTGCAAAAATCAGCTGGATGATTTAAAGCAACTTTTTTATAGTAACTCGCACAAGGATGCTGTAGAGAAACAATGCATCGATGATGGAATTGACTGGCGTTTTATTCCACCTCGTTCGCCACATTTCGGAGGTCTTTGGGAAGCCTCAGTAAAAATCGCAAAATATCATTTTTGGCGCACTGTTGGTCTTTCAATTCTTAGCTTCGATGAACTACGAACTTTAGTTTGCCAGATATCAGCTATAATAAATTCAAGACCTCTATGTCCACTTTCAGATAGCATAGATGACCTAGATGTTTTGACGCCAGCTCACTTCTTAGTTGGTGCTCCATTCACATCATTTGTTGAACCGGATGTTACATCAATCAACACAAACAGACTTGGCAGATGGCAAAGAGTTTGTGTTCTTCAGCAACAATTTTGGAAAAGGTGGAGTTCGGAATACATCACTCTTCTTCAACAGCGCGTCAAGTGGAAAGTATCTTCACCTAATCTAGAAGTTGGGGCTCTTGTTCTGTTGAAAGACGAAAATCTTCCTCCGTTGAGATGGCATCTTGGCCGCGTTACCGAAGTGGTCAAAGGAACTGATGGAGTTGTTCGAGTTGCATATATTAAGACTAGCAGCGGTTTGATGAAACGCGCCGTGGCTAAACTATGTCGTCTGCCCATCGAGGATGATAATATTGGAAGCCTGACTCTTCCAATGGGGGGAGAATGTTCAGGGAAGGTGACATAAATGTCGCTGCAGCCTAATGTTTTTACATATTTTATATTTTTCTATTTTTGCCTATTTTCTCTTAGGCGCATTTGCTGTTTATTTCAATGAACTGTTTTCTTCCAATTCATTTACTGCAATGTATTAAAAAGCTAACTGTAATAAGCAAATTTGAAATGTAAGTCTGAGATGAAGCAATATTAAAATTTTGTCATTCGATCATTGGACTTATCGCTGTTTAGTTGTATCATTTAGCTCAACGCAAGCCAGCATAAAATAATGTTGGTTTCTACACTTAGTTTTTGTTTATAAAAATTGTTTGTTGTTGTTAATTCGGTTTCAAGTCCGAATAAGTTACTATAATTTTTCTAATGTATCTTTAAACATAGGCCGAAAATTTTTCTTTAATTGACTTAGAATGATTTCGTTTCGATGTGTATCATCTAGTTTTAATAATTTTAATGTTAGTCGGAAGAGTTTAATTGATTTTTTGGTTAAAGGGTGGAATTGTTTCCAGCATTGTATGTGAAAGATACATTAATTGGGTATTTTAGATAAGTTGGTTTTATTCTAAATTAATCTTCCGATGATTGGATATTATCGGAATTGCAAAATTAGAACTAACTATACGAACATTGTGTGGAATAATATATTTATCTGTTTGTATTTCTATCGAAGCCATTCCTATAGAGTTTATTACTCCATGTCCAATGCCTTGTATATTGATACTTTGAATTGTATCTATTAACATAGAGTTAATTGTATTTTCCTTTAAAATAGAAATGTCAGCTCCAGTATCTAATAAGAACGTCAAGTACTTATTAGTTAAGTACAAAATGAAGTTAAGATTGATGGAATGAATCAGTTTTGTGTACCTAAAGGAGCTTGCTGGTTTTCCGAATTGCTTTGCGTTACCAGTACATTACCATTGTTCTATTGTAGTTGGGATAAGTATTATAATGGCCTCTATTAGAGTTACCTCTATATTGGCCACTAATTTGAGAGCTATTGCCTCGATAATTACCTCTACCGCGGTAATTACCCCTTTGATAACTTCTAGAACATTATGTTGCTAATGTTACTATTCATTTCCGTACTGCAATGTCTGTAATTTTGTCCCAAATTTTTCGGCAATATCTGCATCTCAACCATCATTAATGTAAGCCGCTTCTGGCGACTTACGAAGGTTATATATCTCAGCCGTGTATTATGATGCCGATTTGCCTCGCTGCTGATTATTTATTAGTTTGCCCTTAATGATATCTAAGGACTCACCCCTAACTGTAGCTTGCAGTTTATCAATGATTCCTCGAATGGATGTTTCATTTTGTTTTCTATAAAATGTAGCTGCAATTATTTTAGACTTTATTACTTCATCTGCCAAATTCTCTTGATCACCTTTAGTGAGATCAGTTAATCTCAATGATGTCAGGAATCGTTGCAAGTTGTGCTTTTTTCCATCAAACTCTGATATCATTGCTGATACCTCTTTGATGTTCTGTCTATCTAGGGCTACTTGATTTGCCATTTTTCTTGCAGGCTTTTTGATATCTAGGGTTGCTACTAGTGCAGATATTTTGAATGTTGTTGGAATTTATTCAGATTTTTCATCCATTAGTTCTGATCGATTTAACCTTTCTTGGGTTAATAATACTGATCGATCGAATGTTAAAGGACTCTTTGGACAATATAACTGTAGTTTATGTCTAGCAGATATTCGCAATAAGTCCTCTCTAAGACGCTTGATAAAGTCAGAAACCTGTGTCCACTGTTGCGAAGAAAATCTGTTTTTGGTTTTCTCTATTAAATTACGGAAGTTATTGTATGTTACAACAAGTATATCAACGTGTTTAATTTTTGTTTCTTTTTTCCCCCATTGTTATACGTCTGTCAGTAAGACACCTAGTACACTTTAAAATAATGTTTAAGGGACGAAATAATGAACAAAAAGAACAATTTCTTTAAATTATAATGATATTAGGACTAGAATATGTAATGCAGGAATTTATGCATCCACTACAGACAGCTAATACTTACGGCTGCCCCACTCTTCGCGAGATACCGTAACGTTCACTGTAGGTAGATTAGCACAATACCCCTGCACAACAATTAATTTTACATAGTAATGTCTAGATTAAACTAAGAATAGTTTGGTAAGTCCACTGGCCGTATCCTCTTAAGGCGTAAGTTCCAGGAAGGGTATATTGTTTAACTCGTTGTTGGAATGAGCCATAATTCTGATGTGATGCATTCTGCTTGTTGCTACTATTTCCTCTTTTATTGTGCGCATGTTGAGGTCTCGGTGTATTTATGCATTAAAAATAAACCAACCAGCTCCTGTGATTTGTCGAAGTATTTTTTACTGTTGCCGTTGAATAATATCAATGTTCGATATTTTTGCTGTGGCCCATATCGGAAGACCTTAAGTGCAGATGGGTTTAATAATGCTTTTATACAACTATAGTTGGTTGAACATCGATAGCTTAGATTTTCTTTTTATAAACCAGAACAATTGTCGGCATTTCCCTTTTATTTGGTTACGTTTTTTCTCAATAAGTTATTTCCAAGTCAGTTTACTGTCTAAATGTATTCCTAAATATGTTACCGATTTTTCAATGGGTATTTCAACATTGATTATTTTTAGGGGAATGGGCAAGAAAACACGTTTAGTTGTAAATACTACTTGAGTGGTCTTTCTTACATAAATTTGTATACCCCATTTTTTAGATTTCGGTCTGCTATTTTTAGCCATTTGCGCAAAGCTTATAGCTGGATTTACTGGTATACTTGCACTAAGCGTTGATGCAACCCGTTTATTTTCAGTAGCAGGAAATTTCGGCCTGCTCAGTTTTTGCAGCACACAAGTTGGAGTTTGAAGAATTGTTGTTGTTGTTGCACGGGGAAACAAACGAGAAAAATGCATTTCTCGATCCAACCGAGTTTTGTTTTTGCTGATGAGCGCTGCTTATCCTTTATTTTGATTTAACTCACTTGTTTTTGTAATTGTTGCACAAATATATATGTGGAAAATTTGGAATGAGGGTCTGTCTCATTTTTTACAAAATTTATACACTTAATTTTTTTGAAAACAATTAAAAGCACGAAGCGATTTTAAAACACGTCTTTGTCGCATGACAGTCAATGCTTGTTATTACCGAAATTGGAATGCTTTTATTTAAGCATTTATAAGATTTATTAAAGTCAACTCGTGAATTTTTTATAAATTCAATAATTTCTACCCATTCCATGTGGGTGATTGTTGAACTTTGGGCCATCGCGCTTTTATTATTGTTGCCTGTCCCAAAATAGGATGTTCTTCAGTTATTATTTTTACTGTGACATATGGCAATGTACTCATAACAATTTTTGAACAATGTCTTAAAGGACTAGTATTATTGTTATAGTTAGTTTCAATATATTAGTTTTCGAATTCATATATTGTAATGAATTCGGAATGCAAATGCAAAAATTGTAAAGCGCGCATACGAAAATCAGAGTCATTTATATAAGTATGTCTCATTTCTTGATCATAATTTTGATTGTTAATTTTTATAATTCAAAAATAAAAAGGCTATTCTTTGACGGTGCAAGTCATTGCACAAGTCGTACTGAATAGCGGTCCATTACAATCTGTAGGGCACTTTTTAGTTTGCTTAGGTAAAGGCTTTGTCTCAGGTTGTGAGATAGAATAAGACTTCGCAATGTTTTTAATTGCTTAAGGCGATGGTGCAATTTCCTCGGTTTTGAGTCTATTTTGGTCTGCCGTAAGAAAATCTAATTCATCGTGCAATTTATTTGCATTTTCCCAAGTCGGGGGTTTGCTTTTATTAAACAATAAATCGCATATATCAGGTTTACGTTTTTCAATACGGAGCTGTATGCCACCAAGATTTCTTGGGTTTTTTTTAACTTCAGTGTTAACTTATCAAGTGTCTATACTCATCAAGTGTGATACGTGTAGACATTTTCGAAGCATACAAAAAAACATTGTGAAGGTAAAAATTGTTCGATTGTTTAACTTCAACTACTTTTTCCTATTTCTAGGTCGGGCTATTATTCATTTTCCTCTACTCTAATATTATAAGTATTATATTAATATTATTTAATTTTTATTATTTTAAATTTTTTTTTTAACACATTTAAAAAAAAACTTCTCATTAGTAAATTGTTTACTGTGGCTTGAACTCTTGCCCGCTCATACTTTGTGTATTAAACTGAATACAATAAAATTGATTATATTTTATCTAGATCGTTTGCTCTGCTTGCATATTGTTTTTTTAATAACCTCTTATGAGTCAAATAAACTTTTAAAGCAAGAGCTGCTGCAGTCAAACAAACTAGCAAAATTAAAATATAATATATAGATTCTAAATGTTGAGTATGATCAACAATTTCTACATTATTTACCACATTGGCAGTATTGCCCCTTGATTTTGATGGTTTTGCTCCCATCGTAAAAAATAAAAAAAATTAAAATGATATCAACTATGTGAATTTACAATTTTTTTTTTACCTAATGTGGCGTATAACTTTTCATGTCATACTCTACTTTAATGCACACAACATAGTGGGCATCATTGCAATGAAATAAATTCTTAATTTAGCTTATATATATTTTGTGACGAGGTCCTCCGGCCCTCGCACAACGCAATGGCCAAAACTACATCGGCCACAGATAGTTACGGTTATACATACACAAAAGCAACGATACGCTACACAAGAATACAAAACACCTTACAAGACAAACATACCGAACACAATATTAACGATACGCTACACTTGGACATAATATAAAACAAACGCACAAAAGAAACCAACAACACTGAGGTAACGCAAACGAGAAGGCGCACAGAAACGTCCAAAAGTCCCACAAGCAACGGCACCCGCAACAACAATCATACACGGTAACGGTACGAACATTGGACGAATGTACAAGTTGGACGGCAACAACAACAAGGTGTTCAGCGCATTGGACCGGTGCAGTTGGAAGGAGCCAATAGACAACGGGCGTTTGCTGATTGCCGTTAATCGGTTAAATGGAAGGAGCCAATAGACAACGGGCATTTGACCGATCGACGCGAGGACAGCAAAAATATTCTAGGAGTCCAACTCGGATAGCGAAGCTGAACGGACGTGTTCGCGGACGACTGCAGCAATGACAGCGACAGCAGTGATAGCAACGACAACAGCGGTGAATGCATACGAAACAACAGTAACACCAGTAGCAGCACCAGCGGAGGCAACGGCATGCCGCGACAGTAGAAATTAATTTAAGTAATTAAATTTTCCGAAGCAAAGCTGCGCTCAAGTCCAAGTCAGGTAGCCAATAATCTGTTAGGAAATAATATATAATAAATTTGAATTAAAAAACAAAACAAAACTAAGTCGTGGTCATTCCTGGAAATTTCCAACTGCCAGTGGTTACTGAAATTTTACAAATTTCTGTAACGAACGCCTGGGCATCCGGCGAGCATACCTAGGCCTGTGCCTCGTTACAATTTTTTCATATTAAGTTTTGCACTCTTTGTAGTGGTGCCGGTCATAATTGACGCAGCTTGTCGCGCTAGCGATGCCGGTGCGGGTCTTCACACATGTTTTTTTTTTTTAATTAAAGTTGCTGGTCTTCAGTTATTGGCTCCATCGATGTAACACACATTGGCTTCATCTGAGCGAGAGGGAACCTTTGTTTATTTTTCGAATACATGCAAATTTTGTTAACAATCAATTGCATTGCTCTTCGATTTGTGTAGAAATGATTGAATGAATGAGATAATTACACACACGTATTTTCAATCACTGCACTCAATTATAGTTGGCATAAAAAAATAAACGAAATTTTTTTTTTTTTATAATACATTGAATTATTTGTTAGTTTGCACGTTAAATTTATTTATTTAATTCGTGACACTTGTCATGGTCGCCATGTTATGAACGTCATTTAAGGAACGTTGATTTGCGATTAATCTCTATTTTTGCTTTTTGTCTTTCCTAACCCATGTAAATATTATTCTCATTACAAATGCTTATGCTGTTACTGTTTAACAGCTGCAAAGGAGAGGGAGAGCGGATGTACTCATACATTTGGGCGCCCACTTAACGAGCTGCTAAATTGCAGGCTCAGCGTATTCCGTCGGTCAACGGTCCATGCTAGCCGGGCCTTCTCGAGTGGCTTTATATTATGTACACGCGCTATGCTGTATGTATGTTTGTACATGAAAATGTGCATACGTACATACAGCCGCGTTTATAGTCAATGTTTATGCCGCGAATGTCCATAAGTTTTAGTTATTTTTTCTGAACTTGTACAATAGCAAATAGAATAGAAAAAGCACAATCGAGAGAGATGATACCGTTAATTATCTTCTCTCTGTTGACATTTGTTATTGTAATAACCTACCACATTTTGCATAGGTTTTGTTTCTTTTTAATCTCTTGCATTAGAAGCTAATCAGTTGCATTTTCGCCACCGCGCCTTCAACTCGATCGTGTTAGGTCTCTGCCACGGTGGGCAGAGCTAATACTTTTGTTTGTGTTTTTTATGCTCCAACATTTGTGTTGTTGGACGCATTTATATACTTTTAGCTTGTAATATTTATTAATTAGTGATAATAATAAATAAATAATTGGTGCGTTTGTTACGCGGCACCATATAGTATAAATCTGTGAACTCTAGTTGTAATTTACATACAATAAATACAATTAATTATATATATATATTGAAATCCGTAACCCAAGACGTGCGTCTTAATTTAACAAGGTGAGCTGCGCTATATTTGGTGTAGATAATTCGAGCCTGAGGATTGGCTGTTAGCGGTTTATTTGGTTGGCTTACTCGTCCACTTGATGGATCTCATTTGGTGTGTATACAAAGCATCTTATATGCATCAATGCTGTTCGGATTCATATCTATTACAGGCAGCTGCTCCTGCATGGAAATCTATATACTAAGTTCGAGCGTGTGTCACTGTGCTGCATGCAATCAGCAAATGTGTTTGTTGTTGTTTTGCAATTTATCTCGTTCTTTTCGTTAGAACACAGCTGCAGCAGTGACAGGTCAACGCACTATAAATTAAAATTGTTGTTGCTAACAACATTAATAAAATAAAAATTGGTGCGACCAAAAATTATTGTACAAAATCTACTATTGAAACTTTAAGTATTTTTTCTCATTGAAGAAAAAATAAATTAAAGTGCATATATATCTATGTATTTATTTTTTGCGCAAATTAACAAAATTATTCGTTTTTTAATTTTTATTTTCATCGTTTGTTTGGAAAACCAAATAAAGTTAATAAAATTAAATAAATAAATAAATATTTGGTTGCTATTTGTGTCCGCATAATTTTTAGCAACGCGCTTATGTTTGAAAGCGTTTGCGAATAAGACTTCTAATTAATAGTTGAGTATTAGCGACCAAAGGGCAAGGAACAAGAATTAGAAGTAGCAACAAACTGCATTGATCTCTCTCAGGTGCAGTCACACTGAGAGAATGTTTCGAGCAAAAATCAATATTTGTGTTTGGTAGTTTTGAGTTTTTGATATATTTTCGTGCACATATTTGATTTTACGAACAAATTCAATGTGCTGTTGTCCGTGCACGAAGAATTATAATAGTAATGTATGACAATGGCTTCTATGAATAAATTTAGTAGATGCGTAGTACTTTTATTAGCATTTGAATTAGAAGCTAATAGAATTCCAAATTGTGAGTTTCTTTAGAAGATCAAGAAAACGAGCTAACGAAACGCTGGAAATCCATTAAATCAGCATACAATGATAGTGTGGGTACGGTTCCCAGTGATAAGGATGGGGACCGACAGTTCAAAGACATGATGACGCGATACAATTTGTGCTTTCGAACCTTTGTACGTGGTTGTAGCCAAATTCGTGAGACTTTGCAAAATTTTTATGGTAATCCGCCGGTACATACTATTGAGCCTAATAGTAGTATGTCACCTGGGCCTTCTGCAGATGCAGTCAAGGCAATAAACGATGAGATTCGGTGCAAGTTGTGCATTGGGTATTGACATCTTTTTAGACAATATCCATATTTTTTAATTATGAATGTCGATGGACGAATCAAATTAGTTAATAGACTGGGACTATGTTTTAAATGTTTTTCTGCTTCTCATGCGCTTAGAGAGAGTAGCAAGAAAAATTGTGTATTTTGCAAAGAAGAGCACAACATATTGTTGCACAAACATTCGTATAAGCCTTCCGATTTGTTAGCAACAAATGTCTCTGAGCCAGTTGCTGTTTTGCAGCAACTTCCCATATCTAGTTAGTCATGTCTCTCTTTATCTGAGCGAAGTGAAGTTGATAGTCTAATAGGTTTTGATGCGATAGTTGGTAGAAAAACTATGCAGGCCTGTTTAGACATCGATATTGCAAATGATAGAATTGTCCAATAAAGTCAGTCAGTTTGGACAAACTAGAGCCTAAAAGTGAGAGACACAGTATAACTGTTGATTGTCTAAATATAGGTTTTGATGCGATAGTTTGTGAAGAGACTATGCAGGCCTGTTTGGATGTCGACATCGCTAAGGATAGAAAGGAGTATGGGTCTCAAAAGTGTTTTGCAGGCCCAGTAACTTTAAGTAGTTCAACAAATACTTTAGTCAGTTCGGAGGAAAAGCTGCCCGGAATTGAGAAAAGTGATATAGTTGTTGAAGATAGACGACTTGGGGAGGAACAAGTCGATCTTGAAAAACATGGAGCCAATTTGCCAATTTGAAAAAAAAGGTCTATAGTGAGAATTTCAGGGTTCTGCTATAGTGGAAAAATTGAACAAATGGGAACACCGGGTTACAAGAGTCGGTAAACACGACAAAGGGTTTGTTGATCGACTTGTAAAAGAGCAGCAAGTTGAGAGTTTTGTATTAGGTTTTGATGGGATAGTTTGTAGCGAAACTTCTCAGGCCTATTGTAATATTAGTCATGTGCAGGAAGTTGACCATATTGTTATAGGCTTTGATGAGGCAGTTTATGTAAGAACAACTCAGGCCTGTTTACAAAGGAGTCATTTGCTGCCTAAATTGAAAATGCATACAGATCAAAGTTTTACTTATGGTTACAGAATGATAACAGAAAAAGGAATGTCTCCGTATATATGGGTGGAGCCAGTTTTCTCTTATATATTTGTAGAGGCAGACCTCCGGAGCAGCGGTGCTCAAAGTCTTTCTCATCAGACTGCTCCTCTGCATGTCGACCTGGACGAATGGAGGTATGGAGTTCGGGGGTGCCAGCTCGAAATATTACAAGCTTGGTGCTCCAGTTCATTTTAATGCAATTTCACCACAGAGGAAGTGGCCCATCTATGGTCTGTGTGGTGCGGAACTGGGTAGTGTGCCCAAAGGACTGCATAAGGAGCTAGAGAAAATCGCGCGGACTGCGTGCCACACGTCGAGGGAGATGCCACTCGAACCAAGGTACGCTTGGTCCTCGACGTGTTCATCCGTTCGATGCTCGTGAACGGATTCGCACGTCTTGGTGCGCCGCACGTCGAGGCGGAGGGAGACGCCTCTCGACGTAGTGTGAGAGTCAAGCCTTACGGGTCTCCAACCAAGGTGCGCTAGGTTCTCGGCGTGTGCATCCGTATTGGTTGTATACGGATATCGCTTCCGTAGATAGTCCCACTTCAGTAGTCAGTGGAGCAGTTGTCCATTGTAAAAAAGAGGTTGGCAGTCTTGCCAATGGTATCATCGGGGCATTATGAGCCTAAAATTGTCCGACAGCAGCACAATCCACACAAAATTGTGTGGTCATATACGTGGTGCCACAGCGGGCACGCGGAGTACCGTCGAGGTTGGTCAAACTCGAGCACTTGACGCATCTCCGGTACCTGCGGTTGGTCGATCCCAGCTTTTACGAGGCTGGGATCTACGTAAGGACTACGCGAGGATTTGGGTAGTCCTATACAACAATTAACGCAGCGTTAAGATATTTTACAAATAATATAGCTGCAAGGTGGGCGGAATGTTCATGCCGCGAATGTCCATAATGGGTTAGGTTTTAGTTATTTTTTCTGAACTTCTACAATAGCAAATAGAATAGAAAAAGAGCAAGCGAGAGAGAAGATACCGTTAATTATCTTCTCTCTGTTAACATTTGTTATTGTAATAACCCACCACTTTTTGCATAGGTTTTGTTTCTTTTTAATCGCTTGCATTAGAAGCTAATCAGTTGCATTTTCGTCACCGCGCCCTCAACTCGATCGTGTTAGGTCTCTGCCACGGTGGGCAGAGCTAATACTTTTGTTTGTGTTTTTTATGCTCCAACATTTGTGTTGTTGGACGCATTTATATACTTTTAGTTTGTAATATTTATTAATTGCTTGCTTGCTTAAATGGTAGTAAACCGTCTGCCGGTCATGGCCGCGTCCAGGAAAGCGCGCCAGCCTCCATAATCCTGTGCGCGCTGGATGCCAAGTACGGAGAGATCTCTCCATACCTGGTCATTCCATCGAGTGCTCGGTCGTCCTCTATGTCGGCGTCCACCAATCAAGTTTGGGCCCCCCATGTACACCAGGCGTGCTGGAGCTCTTTCGTCCATTCGAATTAGGTGCCCAGCCCAGTGCAGCCGCTGGAATCTAATGCGCTGAACTATGTCAACCTCATCGAATAGCTCGTACAGCTCGCGGTTCATACGGGACCTAAACTCGTAACCGACTCTAATAGGACCAAAGATCCTGCGAATAATCTTCTTCTCGAAGACTTTCAACGATGTCTCGTCCCACACAATCACGGTCCATGCCCCTGTGCCATACAGCAGGACCGGGAGTATCAGCGTCTTATATATCTTTATTTTCGTCCGTCGAGAGAGGGCTTTACTTCTCATTTGCTTGCTCAGCCCAAAAAAACATCGGTTTGCAAGCGTGATTCTTCGCCTGATTTCCAGGCTGACATTGTTGTTGCTGGTGAACTCTGTTCCGAGATCGACGACATTTTCTACAACACTGAAGTTGAAATTCTCCATCGTCACTGACCGTCCAAGACGTATTGACGGAGTGCGAGAAGACACCAAGTACTTCGTCTTGTCCTCGTTCACCGCTTGACCCATGAGCCGAGACTGTTTTTCCATCTCCGAGAACGCCTTGCTGACTCGCCGTTCCTGCGTACCGATGATATCGATGTCATCGGCGTAAGCGAGCAGCATCACTTCCTTTAGGAAGATCGAGCCCGACATACTCTGTATGTTCGGGCATTGGCGTAGGATGTATTCCATCAGGAGATTGAAAAAATCGCACGATAGAGCATCGCCCTGCCGGAAACCTCTCTTGGTATCAAAGGGGTCGGAGAGGTTTTTCCCCACCCTGACAACGCTTTTTGTGTTAGATAGCGTCCCCATGCAAAGACGGACAATCTTTGCCGGGATACCTAGTGCAGACAGGGCGTCGAAGAACTTCGCTCTTATCGGCGTGTCGAAATCGGCTTTTTATTAGATAAATAGGTGGTGAGTGTCTTTGTTGAAGTCACGGGTCTTTTCCAAGATTTGGCGTAATGTGAATATTTGGTCACTGGTCGACCTTTTTAGTCTGAAGCCACACTGATATCGTCCTATCAGTGAGTCGGTATATGGCTTCAGCCTATTACACAATACGCCCGACAGAGTCTTATATCCAATGGAAAGGAGACTTAGACACTGAGATTCCAGTCATTGGGTATGCGTTCATGGGACCATATCTTGCATAAAAGCTGGTGCATACTCCTAACCAACTCTTCGCCGCCGGTCTTAAATAACTCAGCTAGCAGCCCATCAGAGCCTACCGCCTTGTTATTTTTCAGCTTTTTAATAACCGAATCGACCTCGTTATAGTGCCATCATTAACTGGTGGTTCCGGCGTCATTTCTCTATCGACGGAATTGTGCGCTTCATCGCCTCCATGTAGGTTGGAGAAATGACTTCTCAGTGATTCCTGTTCATCCGTTACCAGATTTCCATTCTCATCCTTACAGAAAGTTACTCCGGGCTTAAAACCTTTAGTCAGACGCTTGACCTTTTGGTAGAATTTTCGAGCTTCATTTCTGTTACGTAACATCTCAACATCCTCAAACTCCCGCCTTTCTCACTCATTTTTCTTGCGTCTGAAAAGGCGTTTCTCCTCTCTCCGTTTCTCTCGATATCGCTCACTAACAGCTCGCGTTGTTCCCGACTACAGTGTTCGCTGATAGGAAGCGTTTTTCCCTGCAGTAACATTGCGACACTCCTCGTCGAACCAAGAATTCTTCACAGGTTTTGTATAACCAATGACATCCTTGGCTGCCCTATCCATGGAGCGGGTGATATGTGTCCATTGCTCTCATATATCTCGAGAAATCGGAGAGATTTCCCGGAGCAGTCGGGAGCTGCTCTGATTGCAGCTTGCCGACGTCTAGCTTTCGTTGCATGTTGGAACGTGCGGCGTGCACTACGCTGAGCCTAGTGCGTACCTTGGCTGCGACAAGATAGTGGTCGGAGTCAATTTTGGGTCAACGTAACGTTCGCACGTCCAACACGCTCGATACGTGCCTTCCGTCAATCAGAACATGATCAATTTGGTTGCGTGTTTTTTGATCAGGACTGGGCCATATAGCCTTGTGGATGTTAAGATGTTGAAATCTGGTACTACTACCTACCGTGTTCCGACCTGCGGCGAAATCGATTAGCCTCTCTCCATTATTGGAGGTAGTGTCGTGAAGGCTAAATTTTCCGACGGTTGGGCCAAAGATTCCTTCCTTCCCAATCTTGGCGTTGAAATCGCCAAGCAAGATTTTGACATCGTGTTTGGGACAGCGCTCGTACAGACGTTCCAAGCGCTCATAGAACTCATCTTTAACATCGTCGTCTTTCTCTTCCGTCGGGGAGTGCGCACAAATCAGGCTAATATAAAAGTATTTAGCCTTGATGCGTATCGCGGCTAGACGCTCGTCAACAGGTGTGAACCTAGAGACGAGGCCACGTAGTTTCCTACTCACCACGAAACCACATCCAAATTCGTGCTTACTCGCATGGCAGCTGTAGTAGATGTCACAGGATGCTTTTTTAGAGCAACCCTGCCCTATCCATCGGATTTCTTGGATTGCGGTGATGTCAGCCTTGCATCTTTCGGGGACATCAACCAGCTGGATATTTGCACCATCCCAATTAAGGGTGCGGACATTCCAGGTGCATATCCGTATATCGTGATCCTTATAGCGTTTGCGGGGGTCGTCATCAAAGGGGTCGTTCCGAGGTTCCCTTTTAGTTTTCATTGGGGGGTTTTTTTTAAAGTGGCGGGTCCCAAGCCCAGCGCACCAACCCCTTTTTAAAGGAGCGGGGGCACCTTCACCTTCTCACGTTGGCTCACCTCTGAACCGCTGTTCAGAAGCTACCCAGGAGATACGTGTCCTAACGGACGTGTGAGTTGCTTGGACCGTTTGACACAAGAATCATTGTTGGCCATTCCCAGGTGACTGGCAGTCAAAAATTTTCCACACAATGTGCACTTGAGCAAACGAATCCCAATTTCCCAATTAGTGATAATAATAAATAAATAATTGGTGCGTTTGTAACGCGGCACCATATAGTATAAATCTGTGAACTCTAGCGACTAGGCCGCTAGTTCAGCTAATGTGACAACGTCGCCGAAGCTGGAGCCTTTGGTTGACTTGCCCCGCCGGTGAACAAACATTTTGGTCCTTCGAGCCGGATGGTATACAAGTGGTTAAGTGAGTCTGGTGTGTATAAAAATTATTAATTTGTTAAAAGTTTATATTTGGAGACAAGTAGTTTTGTTTAATTTTTCAGAAAAAATTGATACAGTTCAATCGAAGACCCGTATAATTAATACAGTCCACATATCGTTAATAGTATTATTATTATTTATTAGATACATTATAAAATATGATATCTACCATAGTATGGCGTGCTAGCTGCTGCTGCGCAATTTCCATTGCTTGCGCTTTTCCGATTGTTTGTGTGTGTCACTGTGCTGCATGCAATCAGCAAATGTGTTTGTTGTTGTTTTGCAATTTTTCTCGTTCTTTTCGTTAGAACACAGCTGCAGCAGTGACAGGTCAACGCACTATGTGTTAACATTGTTGTTGCTAACAACGTTAATAAAATAAAAATTCTGTTTGATTGTTTACGGTGCGACCAAAAATTATTGTGCAAAATTTACTAATGAAACTTTAAGTATTTTTTCTCATTGAAGAAAAAATAAATTAAAGTGCATTTCTATGTATGTATTTATTTTTTGCGCAAATTAATAAAATTATTCGTTTATTAATTTTTATTTTCTTTGTTTGTTTGGAAAACCAAATAAAGTTAATAAAATTAAATAAATAAATAAATATTTGGTTGCTAGTTGTGTCCTCATAATTTTTAGCAACGCGATTATGTTTGAAAGCGTTTGCGAATAAGACTTCTAATTAATAGTTGAGTATTAGCGACCGAAGGGCAAGGAACAAGAATTAGAAGTATCAACAAACTGCATTGATCTCTCTCAGGTGCAGTCACACTGAGAGAATGTTTCGAGCAAAAATCAATATTTGTGTTTGGTAGTTTTGAGTTTTTGATATATTTTCGTGCACACATTTGATTTTACGAACAAATTCAATGTGCTGTTGTCCGTGCACGAAGAATTATAATAGTAATGTATGACAATGGCTTCTATGAATAAATTTAGTAGATGCGTAGTACTTTTATTAGCATTTGAATTAGAAGCTAATAGAATTCCAAATTGTGAGTTTCTTTAGAAGATCAAGAAAACGAGCTAACGAAACGCTGGAAATCCATTAAATCAGCATACAATGATAGTGTGGGTACGGTTCCCAGTGATAAGGATGGGGACCGACAGTTCAAAGACATGATGACGCGATACAATTTGTGCTTTCGAACCTTTGTACGTGGTTGTAGCCAAATTCGTGAGACTTTGCAAAATTTTTATAGTAATCCGCCGGTACATACTATTGAGCCTAATAGTAGTATGTCACCTGGGCCTTCTGCAGATGCAGTCAAGGCAATAAACGATGAGATTCGATGCAAGTTGTGCATTGGGTATTGACATCTTTTTAGACAATATCCATATTTTTTAATTATGAATGTCGATGGACGAATCGAATTAGTTAATAGACTGGGACTATGTTTTAAATGTTTTTCTGCTTCTCATGCGCTTAGAGAGAGTAGCAAGAAGAGCACAACATATTGTTGCACAAACATTCGTATAAGCCTTCCGATTTGTTAGCAACAAATGTCTCTGAGCCAGTTGCTGTTTTGCAGCAACTTCCCATATCTAGTTAGTCATGTCTCTCTTTATCTGAGCGAAGTGAAGTTGATAGTCTAATAGGTTTTGATGCGATAGTTGGTAGAAAAACTATGCAGGCCTGTTTAGATATCGATATTGCAAATGATAGAAAGGAGTTTGTGTCGCAAAAGACCCAGCACCCTTAGTTGGTCCAATAAAGTCAGTCAGTTTGGACAAACTAGAGCTTAAAAGTGAGAGACACAGTATAACTGTTGATTTTCTAAATATAGGTTTTGATGCGATAGTTTGTGAAGAGACTATGCAGGCCTGTTTGGATGTCGACATCGCTAAGGATAGAAAGGAGTATGGGTCTCAAAAGTGTTTTGCAGACCCAGCACCTTTAAGTAGCTCAACAAATACTTTAGTCAGTTCGGAGGAAAAGCTGCCCGGAATTGAGAAAAGTGATATAGTTGTTGAAGATAGACGACTTGGGGAGGAACAAGTCGATCTTGAAAAACATGGAGCCAATTTGCCAATTTGAAAAAAAAAAAATAGGCAAAATAAGGTAAATAGTGAGAATGAGTTTCAGGGTTCTGCTGTAGTGGAAAAATTGAACAAATGGGAACACCGGGTTACAAGAGTCGGTAAACACGACAAAGGGTTTGTTGATCGACTTGTAAAAGAGCAGCAAGTTGAGAGTTTTGCATTAGGTTTTGATGGGATAGTATGTAGCGAAACTTCTCAGGCCTATTGTAATATTAGTCATGTACAGGAAGTTGACCATATTGCAATATCAGCCTAAAATTGACCGACAGCAGCACAATCCACCCAAAATTGTGTGGTCATATACGTGGTGCCACAGCGAGCACGCGGAGTACCGTCGAGGTTGGTCAAACTCGAGCATTTGACGAATCTCCGGTACCTGCGGTTGGTCGATCCCAGCTTTTACGAGGCTGGTAGAATCAGATCGAGCATTGGTGAGGATTGCCTGTTAGTGGTTTATTTAGTTGGCTTACTCGTCCACTTGATGGACCTCATTTGGTGCGTATACAAAGCATCTTATATGCATCAATGCTGTTCGGATTCATTTATATTACAGGCAGTGAACCCAGCACCGCAAATATTTAATTATTATTTACGATTGCAACAAGGTGTTACAAGTTGTGTTATAACCATATGAATACACCACACCCCGTTGTTTGCGCCAACTACCGCGTGATAAGTTTTCTCTCCATCGGATATAAGATTCTGTTGCGCATATTGTGTAATAGGCTGAAGCCATATATGGATTCAATGATAGGACGATATCAGTGAGGCTTCAGACCAAAAAGGTCGACCAGTGACCAAATATTCACATTACGGCTAATCTTGGAAAAGACCCGTGAGTTCAACAAAGACACACACCACCTATTTGTGGACTATAAAGTCTGTTGACACGCCGCTACGATGCATTTTTCTCGACGCCTTGTCTACACTTGGTATCCCGGCAAAGATTGTCCGTCTTACAATGTCGACGCTATCTAACACACAAAGCATTGTCAGGGTGGGGAAAATCCTCTCCGACCCCTTTGATACCAAGAGAGGTTTCAGGGAGGGCTATGCTCTATCGTGCGATTTTTTCAATCTCCTGATGGAATACATCCTACGCCAATGCCCGAACATACAGAGAATGTCGGGCTCGATCTTCCTAAAGGAAGTGATGCTGCTCGCTTACGCCGATGACATCGATATCATCGGTACGCAGGAACGGCGAGTCAGCAAGGCGTTCTCGGAGATGGAAAAACAGTCTCGGCTCATGGGTCTAGCGGTGAACGAGGATAAGACGAAGTACTTGGTGTCTTCTCGCACTCCGTCAATGCGTCTTGGACGGTCAGTGACGATGGAGAATTTCAACTTCAGTGTTGTAGAAAATGTCGTCGATCTCGGAACAGAGTTCACCAGCAACAACAATGTCAGCCTGGAAATCAGGCGAAGAATCACGCTTGCAAACCGATGTTTTTTTGGGCTGAGCAAGCAAATGAGAAGTAAAGCCCTCTCTCGACGGACGAAAATAAAGATATATAAGACGCTGATACTCCCGGTCCTGCTGTATGGTACAGGGGCATGGACCGTGATTGAGTGGGACGAGACATCGTTGAAAGTCTTCGAGAAGAAGATTATTCGCAGGATCTTTGGTCCTATTAGAGTCGGTTACGAGTTTAGGTCCCGTATGAACCGCGAGCTGTACGAGCTATTCGATGAGGTTGACATAGTTCAGCGCATTAGATTCCAGCGGCTGCACTGGGCTGGGCACCTAATTCGAATGGACGAAAGAGCTCCAGCACGCCTGGTGTACATGGGGGGCCCAAACTTGATTGGTGGACGCCGACATAGAGGACGACCGAGCACTCGATGGAATGACCAGGTATGGAGAGATCTCTCCGTACTTGGCATTCAAAATAACTGGCGCCAGCGCGCACAAGATTATGAAGGCTGGCGTGCCTTCCTAGACGCGGCCATGACCGGCAGACGGTTAATGGCCATATAAGTAAGTAAGTAAGTAAGGGACGATCGATCAGAGCATTATCTGCAGATGAGTTGGATTAACTTTTAATTGTGATAAAATCTATTTAGTCTGTTGACTTTTGTGAAGAACCGAAACAACTATAAAGGTCAATATGGACAACAAATCCAGTTAAATCAGCAGTTTATCGCCTTTCATCGACAACAGAGGCATAATTTGAGTGGGAGGACGATATACGACACTAAACCTTCAATGTTAATTCCATATAATGATCAGCTGGTCAAACTGTAATTTATAACCGTGCACGAAGAAAATAAGCACTATGGTAATCAGGCATTACTTTCTACAATTAAGCAATGATTTTGGCCAATCAAAGAAAAAATAACAGCTCGATTAACTATAAATCGATGTGTGCAACAAGACTTCTCTAATACTATGCCAATATCTCATGGGAAACCTTCTAGAAGCTAAAGTGATTCCTGCAAGTTGTTTTATTATTGCTGGTGTTGACTGTGGACCCTTCTGAATATAATACAAAATCAAAGCAAAAAGGCCAACGAAGCCATATATTGCTGTCTTCTGATGCTTTGCCACCAAGCCAGTTCACCTTGAACTGATAAACGATTCATAAGTCGGCGGGGACGTTGTCAAAAGAACGCAACAATCTTCGTAGGCGCCAATAAACAACTATCTGAATGGACTCACAACATTGTCCCTAATAACGGGCAAGAGAAAATTTGTTAACATGCAGTTCAAATGGAATAGAATTTCATACCATTCTTCCCAGAGCAACACACTTCGGTGCTTTATGGGAAGCAGTAGTTAAATTAGCACAAAATTTGTTGCGAAAGAGTGTTTCAACAGAATCATTGACCTATGACGAGCTAGAACACCATGATAATAGGCGAAGCACTCACAGCCCAAATAGACAAGCTATTACAAAAAGCACACACTCCTTTCACACTAGAAGCTAGGATCTCAGTTGAAACATAATTTCTAAAAACGATGCTCCATAAATATTTGAATGAACTACAGCAACGCTACAAATGGGAACAACCATTTGTCAATCTCAAACTAAATGATATGGTAATCATCAAATACGACAATTTACCAACTGTGAACTGGCCTTTAAGACGATGGTTCCAGTTCATGAAGGAAATGATGGGTCTGATCGCGCTGCAGAAGTGAAGACTGTAAAAGGAGTTTTTAAACGCGCAACCACTCAACTTGTTTACCAGTAGACAGAAGTTCATCCAGAACCAAGGCCATTTGATTTTGACTCTTCTGGGCAAGGTGCATAGTCGAAAAAACGGAAGCCACTTATATAATACACACTTCATTACTGCTTCTACTGGCATCAGCTTCGTCAATTTATATAAAAAAAATTTGAGTCCAAGCCAGGAATTTTCTATGAAAGCATCGGTATAACAAAACTGCGAACTTAATCCTGCACTATGATCTATCCGTACGGGCAAGCAACTTAGCAAAATATTGACAGAAAGGAAACACAACATGTTGTCTCAATGGTACATCACACTTAGTACCCAATTGACAATGAGCGCTACGAATCTCAGATTTTGAATTTGAAATATTTTACAATACAACGTCAAAAACCTATAATATCAGTCATCCAGCAACAACTCTATATTATAATGATCAATCATTAATCATTAAATTAGAATAAGGTTGAATACCTATTCGACGGACTGGTGAATGATTTTATTTATTTATTGAAAAAGTTGCTTAAAACTAATTATTTAAAAGTAAACATGAATCTAAACTTACTTACTTACTTATATGGCCGTCTACGGTTCATGGCCGCGTCTAGGAAGGTGCGGCAGCCTTCATAATCTAGTGCGCGCTGGCGTCAGTCGTTTTGAATGCCAAGTACAGAGAGATCTCTGCATACCTGGTCATTCCATCGAGTGCCTGGTCGTCCTCCATTTCGGCGTCCACCAATCAAGTTTGGGCCCCATGTAAACCATCCATTCGAATGAGGTGCCCAGCCCTGTGCAGCCGCTGGAATTTTATGCGCTGGACTATGTCAACCTCATCGAAAACCTCGTACAGCTCGCGGTTGATACGAAATCAAAGTCGGCGCCGACTCTAATAGGGCCAAAGACCCCGCGAAAAATCTTCCTCTCGAAGATTTTCAACGATGTCTCGTCCGACTCCATCACGGCCCATGCCTCTGCGCCATACGGGAGTATAAGCGTCTTATAGATTTTTATTTTCATCTGTCGAGAGAGGGCTTTACTTCTCATTTGCTTGCTCAGTCCAAAAAAGCATATTTTTGCTAGCGTGATTCTTCGCCTGATCTCCAGGCTGATGTTGTTGTTACTGGTTATCTCTGTTCCAAGATAGACGAAGTTTTCTACAACACTGAAGTTGAAATTCTCCATCGTCACTGACTGTGCAAGACGCGATGACGGAGTGCAAGAAGGTTTTATAATCGACAGAAAGGTGGCGTAATGTGAATATTTGGTCACTAATCGACCTTTTTGGTCTGAAGCCACACTGATATCGTCCTATCAGTGAATCCGTAAACGAATTCAGCCAATTACACAATACGCCCGACAGAGTCTTATATCCAATGGAAAGGAGACTTATTCCGCGGTAGTCATTGGGTATGCGTTCATCGGACCATATCTTGCATAAAAGTTGGTGCATACTCCTAACCAACTCTTCGCCGCCGGTCTAAAATATCTCAGCTGGCAGCCCTTCAGAGCCTGCCTCTTTGTTGTTTTTCAGCTTTTTAATAACTGAATCGACCTCGTTAAAGTCATGTGGCTCTACAATAGTGTCATCATTAACTGCTGGTTCCGGTGTCATTTCTCTATCGGCGGTAGGTTGGAGAAATGACTTCTCCATAATCTCAGTGATTCCTCCTCATCCGCTACCAGATATTCATTGTCACCCTTACAGAAAGTTCCATCGGCATTAAAATCTTCATTCAGACTCATGCCCTTTTGATAGAATTTTCGAGCTTCATTTCTGTCACGTAACATCTCAACATCCTTAAACTCTCACTTTCTTGCTCCTTTTTCTTGCGTCTGAAAAGGCGTTTCTCCTCTCTCAGTTTCTCTCGATACCGCTCTCTAACAGCTCGCATTGCTCCCGACTGCAGAGTTCGCTGATAGGAAGCGTTCTTCTCTGCAGTACCATTGCGACACTCCTCGTCATACCAAGAATTCTTCACAGGTTTTGTACAACCAATGACATCCTTGGCAGCCCTATCCATGGAGCGGGTGATATGTTCCCACTACTCACATATATCTTGAGAAGGCGTAGAGGTTTCCCGGAGCAGTTCTGATTGCAGCTTGCCGACGTCTAGATTTCGTTGCATGTTGGAACGTGCGGCGGGCACTACACTGAGCCTAGTGCAATGTTGGGACCACGTAACGTTCGCACGTCCAACAAGCTCGATGCGTGCCTTCCGTCAATCAGAACATGATCAATTTGGTTGCGTGTTGTTTGATCAGGACTCAGCCATGTAGCCGACGGTTGGGCTAAAGATTCTTTCCTTCCCAATCTTGGCGTTGAAATCGGCATGCACGATTTTTACATCGTGTTTGGGACAGCGCTCGTACAGACGTTCCAAGCGCTCATAGAACTCATCTTTAGCATCGTCGTCTTTCTTTTTCTTCGGGGCATGCGCACAAATCAGGCTTATATTCAAATATTTAGCCTTAACGCGTATCGTGGCTAGGCGCTCGTCAACAGGCGTTAACCTAGAAACTAGGCCACGTAGTTTCCTACTCACCACGAAACCACATCCAAATTCGTGCTTACTCGCATGGCAGCTGTAGTAGGTGGCACAGGATGCTTTTTTAGAGCAACCCTATCCTATCCATCGGATTTCATCAATTGCGGTGATGTCAGCCTTGCATCTTTCGAGCACATCAACCAGCTGGATACTTGCACCATTCCAATTAAGGGTTCGGACATTCCAGGTGCATATCCTTAATTCGTGATCTTTATATGGTTTGCGGGGGTCGCCATCATAGAATTCCTTCCAAGGCTTTATAAACGTTTTCATTGGGGATTTATTTTTTTAAAGTGGCGGGTCCCAAGCCCAGCGCATTAACCCATTATTAAGAAGCGGGGGCTCCTTTCGCCTTCTCACGTTAACTCACCAAAAAAAAAACAAAATTGGAGATGTAATTCTAATGTTCATCAATGTTCATTAATGTGTGCTCACTTACGTATGCAGCAGCTGGAAACGTAGGGACATTGGCTTTTGAATTTTGTGTGCATCAAACTGCAATTATTATTAAAATCCGTAAATAATTGCAGCGAGATCGAAAATAAATCGAAAATGTCGAAAATACTCTATAATTTCTGTCGCAGGCTATATTTACTTCGCACTAAAGAACTATATCTAGGTACAATTCTGTACACTCTACAAAATTTATAAAATATTTTTTGTACATATAACTTTTCCATTGTTTTTATAGAATTTTATTTGGAAATTCTCCCGTAGGCTATAGTTATTTTCCCTTAAATAGCTATAGCTTAGTACACTTAGTACACCCTACAAAATTTATAAAATATTTTTTGTATAAATTTTTTTTAGTTTTTATAGAATTTTTTCTATAAATTCTTCAGTAGGGTATAGTTATTTTCCCTTAAATAGCTGTAGCTTAGTACACTTGTGTACACCCAACAAAAGTTATAAAATATTTTTTGTATACATTTTATCTAGTTTATATAGCATTTTTTCAATAAACTGTCCCGTAGGGTATAGTTATTTTTCTCTAATTTTATTGAATTTGTTCTACAACTTTTCTCGTAGGCTATAGTTGTTTTGTTCTAAATAACTATAGCTTAATACACCCTACGAAATTTATAGATTATGTTTTGTATAAATTTTCTCTAATTTTATAGAATTTTTTCTACAATTTTTCTCGTGGGCTATAGTTGTTTTGCTCTAAATAACTATAGCTTAATACACCCTAAAATTTTTATAAAATTTTTTCTTTATAAATTGTCTCTAATTTAATAGATATTTTTCTATAAATTCCCTTGTAGATTGAAGTTAGTTGCCTCTAAACTAATATAGCTTAACTTGGGTGTACCCAACAAAAATTTTAGAATTATTTGTAAATAATCTTTACCGATTTTTTTTATTTTTTCTAAAAATGAGCGTACCAAAAATAAACTTTCTCTTCGAAGAGCTCACAGCCGTCAGTGCCCTCATGACTGACTTTAACAATCAAACCGAGGCTAAAGTCGAGGTAGAGATGACGGATCTCGCTGACCTTTTGGAAAAAATAGAGAGTGAGTACGAATGCCTTGTACTCTCAAGGCCAAACTCACTCCAGCAATAAAAACCCAAATTCGCTCACAGTTTCGAGAGGCAAAGCCTCAATTCTTCAATTTAAAAGCTCGCTGTGTAGAATTCCTCAAAGGTGAGGAGTACCTTCTCTTGTGCTCTGTGTAAAAAGCCACACCACATAATGCTTCATGAACCCGATGTATTCCAAAGCCTCTAAGCCAAACAATTCACATATAGTCCAATCTCACACGACTAATGCGACCCCCTCCGAGAAACACCCTTCCTCATCTGGAGCTGATACCAGTCAGTCGTATCCCACAACGAACGATCAGAAGGTTATTCTACCCACTGCCTTGGTATCCATAGAACATGCTGGAGAATTTTTCACATTAAGAGCACTAGTGGACCGAGGTTCTCAGAGAACTTTCATCTCTGAAAATGTTCTCAGCCGTCTCAAACTCCCATACGAGAAGGTTCTCACTTGCATTTCAGGTATGGGTGGCAATATAGTCCAAAACTTCTCCAAGACTTGCCACGTAAACCTTCACACGAAGAATCAACGATTCAGGCTCAAAGTCGCAGCCATAGTTTTGCCCAAACTGACTAATTGGCTGCCGACTTTCCCGATTGCAAAACCCAATTTTGCAGAAATTAGGAATCTGACTTTCGCAGATCCCAACTTCCACATTTCAGCACATGTGACATGGTCCTAGGAATTGATATTATCCCACATATTGACCGCAATGAGAGTACCAGCGAGCAACTCAAACGCTTCTGGGAAATAGAAGAAGTTCACACAGCCCTCCCCCCAAGTCTCAAGAGGATATTTTTTGCGAAGATCTCTTCGCCCAAACGACTTTCCGGAAAGAGGATGTTCGTTATGTCGTCAAACTTCCCTTTAAAAAGGAATTTGGCCCCCAAATTACGCTTAATTCATCGAGACATATTGCATCCCAACAATATAGTCGAATAGAAGCGTCCCTAACTAAAAAACCCAAACTTTAGGAGCAATATCAAAAGGTGCTCACTGAATATCTCACCCTCAATCACATGAGTAAGGTCGATGCGACTGAAATATGTAGGGAAGGTAAATTTTTCTCCTTTTATCTCCCCCACCATGCAGTCGTAAAACCAGACAACATCTCCACAAAAGTACGAATTGTTTTCAATGCCTCCAAAAAGACTTTCAATGGGCCCTATCTAAACGACGTTCTATATACTGGTCCCACGTTACAGCCTGACCTTATGAGTTTAATACTCATTAGCCAAGAGCACCGTGATTTTCAAAGAATTTTGTTCTGCCGAATCCCAGGTGGACAAATTGAAGATTATGTCCTTAAGACGGTAACTTTTGGCGTGAATTGTGCGCCATATCTCGCAATTCATACACTCCATCAACTGGCTCAAGACTGCAACTCAAATTCTCAAACATGAGTGCTATGTGGACGATATCCTGTCCGGTGGATACAAACTCGAAGAAGCACTCGAAGCGCAGCTGTTTCTGAACGCAGCACTCGCCTCTGCAGGCTTTTCCCTAAAAAAGGTAGCAGCCAACCATAGCTCTCTACTAAAAATTCTTCCCAAAGATGTTTTACTCGATGCCGAATTCCTTCAAATTGAGGAGAAGAGTTGAACCAAAATTTTCGGCGTTTTGTCTCATGTGAAACCCTTCCACACAAAGTGTTCTTATCGTCCGATTTTTCAATCGTGCTCTTCTGGCTACAAAAACCTTCCTATGCCTGAAGACATTTGTAGCCAACCGAATCACACAGATCAGGAACAAGGTGGGCAACGGCAGATGGAGGCATGTACGCACAGATGAGAATCCAGCTGATATTGGTACTCGCGGATGAACCCCCCAAGAGCTAAAGGGTCATTCCCTTTGGTTAATTGGACCAAAATGGCTAGCTTCAACAATGGAAGAGTGGGCTAAAGATCGATTCTCGACCGTCACAGTGCCCGAAGCTCGAACAGTTGAAGTTCTACACGGTCTCTCTCCTCTGGACGATCTTCCGAATAGCTTCTCGTGCTACTCCAGAGCGCTTCGTGCCATCGCATACGTACTTTGGTTCTCAACGAACGCTCTCCATCCCGTGGGTCTCCCATTTCAAACCCGGGAGAACTATCCCACGAGGCAACTCGTAGGGCGAAATATAAATTAATCCGTTTATCCCAAGAAAGGCACTACCAGATAGAATGCGAAGCACTGAAGAACTTACCACAAATTGCTAAGAAAAGTAGCATCTTGTGCCTCACCCCATACCTAGATAAGGAGGACTTGCTACGCTGTAATGGTCGTCTAGCGATTTCAAACCTAGACTATAACTCGAAACACCCTATAACTATACACCCAAATAGTCGATTTTGTACTCTGTTGCTAGAGTTTACTCATAAAACTCTACCTTTCGCAGAACATCAATTTATACAACGGATCGTGAGACAATAGTTTTATATCCCTAAGCTGAAGAATAAGCTAAAATATTGTATCTCTCAGTGCAAGATATGCAACCTAAATAAAAATCGTATACGCACTCAGATTATGGCTGCTCTACCTCCTGAGCGGGTTATATTCTCCACTTTTTACCGTAATTGGAATTGACTTTGCTGGACCTTTCAATATTAAATCGTCTCTTCTTAGGAAAGGCCCAACCAGTAAATATTATGTTTGCTTATACGTTTGTTTTGGGACAAAGGCTATTCATTTGGAATTAATCAGTTGCCCCTCATCAAACGTTTTTCAAGCCTCTTTTGCCCGATTTGTTGGTCGCCGTGGGCTTCCTAAAAAAATTATGTCCGACAATGGACGAAATTTTGTTGGCGCCAACAAAACCCTACTTAGAGAATACGACCAGTTCATACAGATCACCTCTGAGGTTATTTTTTTTTATTTTATTGAAGGCATACGGGGTATACTGATAACCCCTTTCTAACCTTGTTTATTCTGTTCTTTCAGCCCAGTTGGGCGCGCCGGCTAACTACTATGGCTTAGCTTTATCGAATTATTTAACAATAACAATAATATGACAATAACAATAATAATAATAACACATAGATATAAAAGCAATAATAAGATTTTAATATCTGATGCCTCTCAGCCTGGGAGAGCGGAGCATCAGATCTCTTTGCAGTCGCCTGTTAAGCCTTCGCTGTGGTTGTGTTCTCGCGAGACCAACTGCTAGATTGTTCCTGTGGCTCTCCAGTCTATTATTGTACCTGCTAGAGTGGTGATTTATTTGGTCAAAAACCGTAGCTAATTTCAGGTCTCTATGGAGCATACTGTTGCGGATGTACCACTCACATCCAGTGATAAGCCTTATGGCCCGGTTTTGAGCCACCTGTACGAGTCTGATCTGGCTATCGCAGGTTAACCCCCAGATTTGGTTGTATATTGCCATTTTATTTGCAAGTGGCAGTTTGCTGCGCGGGTTGAGTAGCCAATAATGTTTGGCCACCGCAGCTCGTATGCGTCTCCTTATCGCAGTCACTTGCTTAGCGAAGGTTAGCCTGCGATCCAGTACGATCCCTAGGTATTTGGCCGAGTTAGCTTATTTGACAGGCACCGCCTCGATAAGCACAGGAGGCGGCGTTCTGCGTCGCAGGGTGAAGCAAACATTAGCTGACTTGCCGCTGTTAATAACGATGTTACAGCGTCTCGCCCATTGCGCGAAAGTTGAGGCATATTCTTGTACATCGTCGGCTGCATCGTACTCACACGACGACCTGAATGTTACGCAGACATCATCTGCGAATGTGGCCAGCATTGTGGTCTCGGACGGTCTAGCGTTTGGCTGCGGCATGTCGTGGGTGTACAGACAGTACAAAAGAGGGCCCAGGACACTTCCCTGTGGTACACCAGCTGCGACTTCACATTGTGTTGAAATTGCCGAGTGAAGGCGGACCACAAACTGCCTTTCCGCCAGGTACAATCTTAGTAGCCCAAAATGTGGTGCAGGCAACGTATCCTTAATTTTGATTAGCAGGCCAGTATGCCATACACGGTCAAACGCCTCCCTAATGTCCAAAGGGAGGGCGTTGCAATACTCCTTCCTGTCGAATGCAAACAATATTTGCTCGACAACCCAATGTCGCTGTTCGACAGTGCAGTGCCCAGCTCGGAACCCGAACTGGTGCTCAGGAATAATTCTCCGCGAATCCACAATTCTAACAATCCTGGCAGCAATCAGTCTTTCAAATACCTTCGAGATCGAAGGGAGGAGACTGATCGGCCGGTAGGAAGCAGGGTCCCTTTCCGGCTTGCCAGATTTGTGGATCATGGTAATTATACCGAGCTTCCACTGAGCAGGGAAGCATTGCAACCTCACGATGGCGTTGAATATCAACGTTATGTAGAGGATCGCACGACTTGGTAGCGCCTTTAATGTGGCATTGCATATGACATCATGGCCTGGTGCTTTGTTGACGCTCTGAAGACCAATTGTTTCTGCTATTTCGCTAGGGGCGAATGGCATGATGGGCAAGTTCATTTGGAGAGGTTGGGTAAGCTTCTCAAAACTCTCGTTAATTTGCTGCGGAGTAGCAAGCTCAAGCGGCTGGAAGCGGTCGGCAAGGTGTCTAGCAAAGACTTCAGCTTGCTCCAAATCGGTCCTACACCAAGAGCCGTTTCTATGTGCCAGTGGCGCCTTCCTAATACACCTCCTTTTGATTGCACGCGTAGCTTTCCAAAGCGAGTGCATCGCGTTCTTGTCTGTGCCAGTGTTGGCCAACCTTTCATCGAACCAAGCAGTTTTGTGATCTGCCAGTGCACGTCGGAGCTTACCCAGCGCTCTATTCCAATCTGTTTTGTCCAGCGAGACTTCATCCACCTGGAGCGTAAGCGTCGCTTTCAGCGATGAGTTGTAGAATCTCCCCTTTCGGGGCGGCTTGCGAGCAGCTTTTGTTGCTGCTGACATGACTTTGTCGACAAACACAACAAACTCAAACATCCTCTATGTCTTTAGCTGAGTTGATTACTATGTTTAGGTGCAGTGAACGCTCCAATTGCTCCTGAAACTCTACTATCTGGTGCGCCTGGTTATTAGTCGCTCTGTTCTTGGATATGTCATGGCGGCGGCATCCAGCATGATTATCAGCGGCAAATGGTTGGAGCTGAGCTCTACAACGGCCCTTATATTCACATGGATGCCTAGAATGACACTCGTCTGGGCAAAATCAATACAGCTTCAGTTCTCTTCTGACGTTCATTACGAACAGACGTGTGGAAACTGCTCCTCAGTGAATTCAATATTTATATGTGGAAACTAAACCAAACAAAATTAATACAAAACAAAGAAAGCAAAATTCTTTATTTGCAACAAGCGAAAAGACGCTATTTAAATTTGTATTTATTCAAATTTGGAAAAATTCAAAATTGTAATAATAAAGTGCTAAACAGTTTGTAATAAAATGAGCTACGCTCATCTTGGAGAGCGTAGGCTCTCATCGGATGTGAGAAATGCATATTTCTCATTCGCTTAAAACAAAGATAGCAACAATTCTACTGTTGAAAAAGAGCAATCTTTAACAACAACAACTCAATCGCACTCAGCAGCTCTGCTTGAATGCAACAGCATCAATACAAATGCAACAACAACTCCACTAACCTGGAAATCACAGTGTGTCACTCCGACAACGCCGCTCCCAACCCTGCAATAGTTACAAACATCTACAATAACTGTTCTGGTAGGTCAATAACAACAACAACATCGTCCGCAACAATTACAACACAAAGTCCATGCACTACAACAATAGCTTCATTTGCAACAACAACAACAGTATACTCTACAGCCTCGTTGATGACGTCATCGATCGCATCATCAAGCGCCAATCCAACGGTCTATTATGTAGCTGCACCAATCAACGCATCGATAACGTCATCTAAACAAACAAAAGCAACATCACCAAGAACAACAAACATGCAAAAGGTAACCAAAAACAAAACTAATACTAATAAAACACAATTAAAAAGAAGTCGAGACAATCAGTCTCCAAACAAAGTACCGGCACAATCAAATATCAACAAAAAACCAAAAAACAAACCTGAAACAAGAACAACACAAGCAACATTGCAAAAATATTGGCTCAGCAAACCTGACACTTCAAACATATTCGAAGCCCTGGCCGACGATGACGACACAACTGAACAACAAGACAATGGGACTGAGACAATTAGTACAACACAAAAACCAACAGTACAGCGCATACAAAAACCTCCCCCAATATACGTACAAAATGTTGAAAACGTAAACGCTCTTACAAGTGCACTAGGGCAATTATCCAATGTAAACTACACTATAAAGGCTTTGAGCAAAAACGAAATTAAAATTCAAGCAGAAGAATCTGTCTACTGCACCGAAATCATAAAATTACTTAGGGATAAGAGTACTAAGTACCATACATTTAAGCCCAAGGAAGAACGAGGTTTTAAGGTATTGTTACGGCACATGCATTACTCAACAGAAACAGAAAGCATAATAACTGAATTAGCAGAGTTAGGACATGAAGTTGTAAACATACACAATATGCAAAAAGGGTCCACAAAACAACCTCTACCATTATTCTCTGTTGAGTTTAAAAACCAGAGCAATAATAAAGACATTTACTCTGTAACACATATCCTCCATTGAGCCTCCCCACCAAAAAATATTAATTCCACAATGCACGAACTGCCAAAGGTATGGGCATACCAAAAACTATTGCTCTCAAGGGACCCGGTCTGTGTCAAATGCGCAGGAAAACACACCACAATTAACTGTTTATTGAAGACCGAAGATAACCAAAAAATCAAATGCGCCTTATGTGGCAATAACCACACTGCAAACTACAAAGGCTGCCTAGTCTATAAATCGCTTCAAGTACAACGATTCCCACCTATGAGAAAGAAAGAACTCCAAACCATACAAACACAAAATGTTTCGACATCTAACTCAACTTTGAATACAGTTCCTAGAATACAAGCTGACTTAACATATGCAGAAGCAGCTGCAATCAAATCAAATAAGGAACTTAGTAACATTACTAAAAATAGTGAAACCAAATCCAAAACAGATAGCAACGACGATCTTTCAGAACTGAAAACAATGATGAAACAGCTCATCACTCAAATGACAAATATAATGAAGCTCGTCACCATACTGGTTACCAAATTAGATGGGTCTGTCAAATAAAATCCTTACCATAGCAATCTGGAATGCTAACGGACTATCGAGAAACTCTTTAGAAATAAGTAGTTTCTTATCCAATAATTCCGTTGACATAATGTTAGTATCAGAAACACATTTTACTGATAAAAGTTACCTATATATTCCAAATTACCATATATACAATACCAACCATCCTGATAATAGGGCACATGGGGGAACTGCGGTGATAATAAGAAATTCATTAAAATGTACAGAACTTAACGGATATAAAGAAGAACATATTCAAGCCACATCAATCCAGATTTATGACTCTATCGGACCACTTACAGTATCAGCTGTATACTGCCCTCCCAGGCACAATAACACTAAAACTCAATATTTTGACTTTCTCAGATCCTTAGGAAAACGATTTTTAGCAGGAGGAGACTATAACGCAAAAAACTTAGTATGGGGGTCAATATTAACAATTGTCAAAGGTCGACAACTCCTAGATGCAATAAGAGAAAATAATTGCGACTATATTAGTACAGGAGAACCAACATACTGGCCCTCTGACATCAAAAAACAACCAGACCTTATTGACTTTTGTATAACGAAAAATGTATCCCTCAACAAACTGAACATTAAATCTTGCCTTGACTTAACTTCGGACCACTCTCCCATTGTAATAACATACAATTCAAATCCAGAGACGAAGGAAAACCAAAACATTTATAACCAAAAAACTGACTGGAACATGTTTCGACGAATAATTGAAGAACATAACAAGTATACCGCTTATAACAAATACCCAAGTCGACTCCGCTATTGCCTACATAAACGTCTTAATAATACTCGCAGCAACAGATTCCACGCCGATCCTACGAAAGACACAGATAGAAGCTATTCCTGCAAATATTAAACAAAAAATTGCGGAAAAAAGAAAACTGCGAAAAATATATCAAATGACAAAACACCCACAAGACAAGGCCAAACTAAACAAAGCCACCGTTAACCTAAAAATCCTGCTAAAAGATGAAAAGGACAAAAAGTTTGAATATTACCTTTCAAACTTAGATGCAAATAGCTCTTCGAATTTTTCACTATGGAAAGCTACGAAAAAACTAAACAACGCAATAATTCATAGGCCACCACTAAAATCTTTAAATGGCACTTGGGCAAAGAGTAATAAAGAAAAAGCATATACATTGGCAAAACATTTCGAGTTAATTTTTACTAATGATATGGATACTCAAAACATTGAACTACCGAATTTATCAAACGCTTCTCCTTGTACAATAAGATTGACTACGGTTTCAGAAGTAAAGAAACAAATCAAGACCCTAAAGGATAAAAAGGCGCCTGGATATGATCTTGTATCAGGCAAACCCCTTAAAGAGCTACCAGATATAGCAATTAGCTATATCAGAAATATTTACAATGCGGCAATTAGGCAAACATATTTTCCTGCCGTGTGGAAAGTCGCACAAATAAATCCCATACCTAAACCCAATAAAGACGCAACAAATACTAGCTCATACAGACCAATAAGTTTATTGCCTGTGTTATCTAAAATATTTGAAAAAATATTATATGATAGAATAGAGCCAATCCTGACACAACAGCAAATTATTCCAGGCCATCAATTTGGGTTTAGAAGAAAACATTCCACTATTCAACAAATACATAGAGTTATGCATAAGATACTGGATGATTTTGACAGAAAGAAATACTGTGTAGCCGTCTACTTGGACATTGCCAAAGCATTTGATAAAGTATGGCACAGAGGCTTATTATACAAATTACAAGGATGTATACCGCACAAAATGTTTAAACTCTTGGAAAGCTATATTTGCAACAGACACTTTTACGTAAAATATGAAGATGGATATTCTGACGTATTAAAAATGACAGCAGGCGTACCTCAAGGCAGCGTACTGGGCCCATTGCTATATCTCATATATACCGCAGACTTACCGACACCTACAAGCAATGATTGTATGATAGCAACATTTGCAGACGATACAGTATTATTATCGTCTAATTGTGACGAAAAGAAAGCAACACACACACTCCAAGTAATTTTAAACCAAACAATTGACTGGTTTCAAAAATGGGGCATAGAAGTAAACCAGGAAAAAACTGTCCAAGTAATTTACACAAATAGAAAAACAAAATGTTACCATATAAAAATAAAAAACAACAACATAAAAATTAAACCCTATGCAAAATACTTAGGAATAACAATAGACTCTAAGCTGACATGAAAACCACACATAAAAAACAAACAAAATGAAGTAAGACACAAATTTAAACAATTAAACTGGCTACTTGGGACAAAATCCAAATTATCGCTTGACAATAAACTTAAAATTTATAAAGCAATAATTATGCCAATATGGAAGTATGGCATCGAGATATGGGGTACTGCAAGCAAAACCAACTTGCAACTTATACAAAGGACGCAGTCTAAAATCTTAAGATTAATATCTAATGCTGATTGGTATATTACCAACACAGATATACATCGTGACCTTAGTGTACCTACAATTGAGGAAACGATGAGATGATCTAGCACTAAGTACACAAACCGACTGCTAATTCATACAAACCAAGAAATGAGACAACTGCCTACAATAGAAAGCTCAACACGCAGGAGACTGAAGCGGCTCGATCCAACAAACATAATGCATAGATACCTTTAAGCCTATACTATATATATATACTATACTATAATAACTATACACTATATTTAATCTAACAGTAAACTTGTTTCTTATTGTCCATATGCACTTATTAGTAGTAATTCTATGGAAATGAACGATGCGATATTCCGCGAAGAGTGGGGCAGTCGCATGTAGTAAGATTACATAGATTACCAACGTAAATGTATATGAGTACAAATATTGTTTATTTTTATTATTTTATTCTAATTTTAGTTATTATGATAATTACAATTACAACTTTAAGTTAGAAATACATTAATGACATTGGTCATTGAGCGTACTATATGCCCATTATAGTAAAAAAAATTGCGTATTGTTTAAAACAAACAGATTGTAAAAATCCAAGGAAATAAATACAAAAAAAAAAAAAAAAAAAAATACAGTTTGGCGTACCTCTGCTACCGTAAGGGTACCGCGTTGGTCCTCCTGTTGCCAAAGCGTTCACCTCCGTAGCCAGAATAAGTTACGCAAGTGCGTGCCCTCTCTTATTACATCAGTCTGCTCCCCAAAGCCAGTGGGACGCATTCCAGTCGCCCGCAATGAGGTATTTCGACCGATGCTCTCAAATTCGTCGGTAGACCATACAAATCTCGGGGGGCAGTAAATCGCTCCAAAGTTGATGGCTCCTAGCGTCGTTTGTATACCTGCTGATGCAAGTTGAATCTTTCCAGTGGTTACAGGTTTCAACGGGAAGTGGACAAGACTGGACTTGACCAGAATTGCTGATCCTTCTCTAGCATTGCCAGCGCTTGGATCATTGGCGGCGTAGGCCACATACCCATACATTTTTGGTGGTCCCTCCCCTCAGCATTGTATCTCACTGAGCAGCAAAACATCAATGTTATGACGCTGCATGGAACATTCGAGTTCAGGCAGCTTCGTGGACACGCCATTAGCGTTCCACACTAAGATGCGCAGAGGCATCATTATGGTTTCTTCTTCGCTTGGAGAGCGGTAAGCAAATTAAGAATTTTCCCCTGCTGCTGCTTCAACATCATCATCATCAGTTCCATCTGCCTCTCTTGAACTGAATGGAGAGAGTTGAAGCTGTTGTTTAGAGCCTGCAAAATGGACTCGAAACTACTCCCATTAACTATTGGTTGATTGATAGAATCGTTTCGTATTCGGCTCCGACTCCTGTCATTGCGCTGTTTTTGCTGCTGCTGTTGTTGCTGCTTTTGATGCTGCTGCCTTGGCTGTTGGACTTGCAGCTTGCCACTTACGCGTCCTCTGGCTGCGTCAGCATAGGAAATGCCTTCCCGTATAACTGCCTGTCTGCCTCGAGTGGGTGCTTGTGGCTCTACTGTCTCTTTGGCTGTGCCTCTAGCTGTCATACCTCGCCTGGGCCTGGTGCGTTGCAGAATCGCCTGATGTTTGGGGCAGCCCGAGTAGTTGGCAGGATGCTGCTCCCCACAATTATAGCACGTGCATGGCTCTTCTAATGGCCGAGTACAATTTTTTGGTTTGGTGCTCTCCGGCATAAATCACACAAATGTGTGTCTTGCGGAAGTATTTGGCCGAATGTCCAAACTGCTGGCATCGATGGCATTGCACAATATCTTTACGCTTGCGGAGAGGTTCAACTCTGACCCTCATGTGGCACAACGTCTTAATTGCCAGTACCTCTTTGTTATTGGCCGCAGCGGCGATGTTCAAAAAGAACATGTTTACAGGCTCGGCGTCTGGGCTGCCAGGCTCGCCGGGCCTCTTGGGCGTTTGAGTATCAAGCACCTTGTGGCCCAACTTGCCCATTTCTGCTTTGATGTGGGTATGCAGAGTGCTGTGATGCAAGCCTTTCACGCATACTCTATACGGCCGGTCTTCTTTGAGCTGGTAGCAGTGGAACTCATATTTTTCGTCCTCGAGCCAGCTGACGATGCTGCGGAACATGATAGTATTATCAGTGTACAGCCGCATGACTCCTCCCATTGAAGCCCTAGCCATCACAATTGGAGGTGGCTTAGGCACCGCTTTGGCAGATTTTTCGGCAGCTGCACGATTGGCCGCAGCAATGGTGGCTTGATGGCTGGTACTAGATAAATGACGTAGGTCGTCATACGCAAGCGTCTCAATATCAGCTGAGAACTGAGTAGCAAGTGGCCCAAAACGATTCGAGTTGCCATTGTATCTTGGTAGCGGTGCGGAAGAATCCTCGCTTCTCTCACCAAGATTTATCTTTTTATTTTCGAGATTGGTAGATGAGCCCGAAATAATTTTGCGCTTGATTTTTTGAAAGTGCTGCGGTACGCTATTTTCTAAGGCTGTAGCTTTTTAGTACTGCCAGTAGCCGATGTCACTGGTGGTGCGGCCATATTACCTGCCATGGTCGTATCTGGTTCAATGTCGGCACGTCGCAGGGCTTCGCCAACGGCTTTTTTCATAATCGCAGCCTTAGCTGCTTTATTCTGCGGCTTGTGCACTTGTCCAAATTTCATTGTAAGCCTAAATGTATGTTACAAAAAGTCAAACTATCAGGATCCTATCTAAGATCAAATGACCTTTTGGAGCTTTCCAATACTCCAACTACTACCTGGAACTTTGTTGTGAGTGTCCAGCTGATGCTCACGTGGCTGCACGACGGCTGCGCGCCGGCAGTCCCAATTTACGATATTAACTGCACAAGTTATGTTATCACTTTATCACTTAAATTCACTCCACAGCGACCTGGTACGGGCACTGCAATTGTTTTCTGCCACGATTGTGGTCTTACTTTAAAGGAACAATTACCGAATTAAATTATTTCACAGAGCTTGTTACGCATGCGTGCGACCTCTATGAAAGCTCACTCGTGACTTCCCTCTGAGGATGTATCAAGTAAGTACAGTACTCATGGTCTAGCATGGTCATTTATTCCCCCCTCAGCACCGCACATGGTCGGTTTGTGGGAAGCTGCGGTGCTGCTCACTTAAAAAAAGTAGCAGGTTCCCACATTTTCTCGTTCGAAGAACTCTCGATGCTCTTTGTGCGGATAGAGGCAGTGCTTAACTCGCGGCATTTAGCTCCAATGAGTGAAAACCCTTCTGATGTTCTTCCGCTTACTCCTAGTCATTTTCTGAGAGGTCTTCCCATGATCACTATTCCAGAAAATGACAAGGAAGACATTTCTTTCATCAACCAATAGGAGAAAATCAAAGCTCTGCACCATCAATTCGCTCGAAGATGGAAGCAAGAGTATCTCCATGAACTCCACAGGCGCTATATATGGAGATTTCACCAAACGCAACATAGAGAAGGATGATTTGGTGGCGATCAAAGAGGAACAAGGACCTCCAACAGAATGGCGACTAGGTCGCGTGATCAAGACGATTGCTGGTCCAGATGGCAAAATTCGGGTTGCAGAGCTTAACACCCAAAACGGTGTCATTCTGCGGCCTATCGTTAAGCTTTGCGTAATACCCATACAGTGAAATACAACCTCATTACTCACCTAACTCATAACTCTATCAAGCCACACTCTCTAATATCTTCCCAATGATAATAAGGCTCTTACTTATTTTCTATCTGGGGTTCTCTCCTTTTTTTTTACTCCCCACAGCACCTGGAGTAAATTCCAGCTCTGCAAGGAGAAGTATTCCTTGCGGTTCTGCAAGATGTTCCTGGGAATGGACACTTTGCAGCGACGCCACACAGTACGCCGGCTGGGGTATTGTCAAAATTGTTTGCATTGTCGCTCAAAAGCGGTCTGTCACCAATGTGGAGACGTTGAACTGTCCCTACTGCAACCGTGAGTACGGCTCAAGTCCATGGTCCACCAGCGATTGGGGTCAGCCGTGATCTCTGTTGCTCGTGACAACGAGCGTAAATCACGACCGTGAACTCGCCAGCAACACACCACCTCGCATCACGCAGCAACAACACACCCCGGAACGCACCTCTCACCAGCATCAAACCACATTTCCGGCCAACAACGTACCACTCGCCAGCAACGTAAGTATGTGTGCTTAAATAAAACCCGAGTAATAAAAAACATTTGCCTTGTTTTTAATTTTTATTTTTGAAAAACCGCACCTCAATCCCTTACGCTTAAACAGCTTCAATTTCATGACATTTTCAACAAAATGATTCATGAATCACATCGTGAATGGAAGCAATTTGTTAAAAGGGTAAGCCAATTGAAAAAGTCATGAAGACGACTACAGCTACGACAACTAAAGGGTTTATGTGCAAGTTTTTAACTGTTCTTGATGCAATCAGCTTCGAATCGACTCAATTGGGTACAAAAACGACACCTATCTGTAAGTTGCTTCAGAAATGATAATCAAGCAGAAACTTGCACCTCGAGAAGCTGCTTAAGATGTAGTAGAAAACACAATACGTTATTTCATTTGGAAGCTAAAAATGATTTAACATAGCGAGTTTGATGGTTGCCACTAATAATAAAGGGTAAGCAGGCTACCACAACAAATTAGAAGAACTCGAAAAATCAATATTTACAACAAAGGCAAAGGAGCCAATTGGTAACGTTTGTAAAAGGAATTTCGCTTCATTCCTCCCAGATCACCTCACTTTGGTGGTTTATGGGAAGCAGTAGAAAAATCAGCCAAACATTTACTGTCGAAAAACGTGTCTACATCATAATTAACTTATTAGGACTTAGAAACAGTAATCGTAGAGATAAAAGCAATACTAAATTCAAGACCACTAGCACCTATCTCAGAAGATCCAAATGACATAGCGGCACTTAATCCTGGATATTTTTTAATTGGAGAACTGTTAACAGCACAAGCGGATAGAAATGTAACAGATCAAGCCTTGTGTCTAGGACAAATATGGGATTTGGTGTATAGGCTGAAGCATGCTTTCTGGAATCAATTTTCTCTACAATATTTGCAACAGTTACAGCAAAAACAAAAATGGATAAAACCTTTCAATAATGTCACAGAATGAAATTTGGTTGTAATCAAAGAAAAAAACAAAGAAGAAAACTTCAATACAGATTTGAAAACAGGAGTTTTCAAGCGCTCAATCGAACATTCAGCTCCAATAATGCCAGAAATCGAGAGATGGGCTCGTTTGCACAAGTTCACATTGTACGGAAAAGAGGTCACTCACTTTGGAATAGTTAACAATGATTCCAGTTGCAAACGATCCAAGCAGCTCACAACCGCTAGGAGACGTATGTCTTGGGTGGACTCTGAACAGCCGCGCAGAGATAAGCTAACTGTGATAAGCTAATTTGATAATGGGTTGGTGCGCTGGCCTTAAAAATTAAACTTCAATGAGAACAACAAGAAAGCCTTGGATGGAACTCTATGATAACGAACGCCGCAAACGATATAAGGACCACGATTTACGGATACGCACCTAGAATGTCCCCGAAAGATGCAGCGACATCACTACAATCAAGAAAATGTGATGGATAGGACAGAGCTGCTCTAAAAAAGTATCCTGTGACATCTAATATAACTGCCATGAGAGTAATCACGAATTATGATGCGGTTTCGTGGTGAGTAGGAAACTACGTGGCCTCGTCTCTAGGTTAACACCTGTTGACGAGCGCCTACCCGCGGAACGTATCAAGGCTAAATATTTTAATATAAGCCTGATTTGTGATGAGTTCTATGCAACGTCTTTACGAGCGCTGTCCCAAACACGACGATAAGGAAGGAATCTTTAACCCAACCGTCTCCAATAATGGAGACAGGGAAATCGATTTCCCCGCAGGCGGAACATGGTAGTTAGTAGAACCAGATTTCCACATATTAACATTCACAAGGCTACATGGCTGCGTTCAGATCAAATTACACGCAATCAAATTAATCATGTTTTGGATGACGGAAGCACACATCGGGCGCGTTGGATGCGCAAACGTTACGTGGTCCCAACCTTAACTTCGACCAAAGTACGCACTAGACTCAGCGTAGTGCAAGTCGCACGTTGCAACATGCAAAGAAAGCTAGACGTCGGCGAGGATATTAAGATGTTACGTAACAGAAATAAAGCTCGAAAACTTTATCAAAGGTCAAGCGTAAGGAAGAAAGTGTATTTGTAAGGACAAAAGTAGAAAGTAGCTATTTAAAAGCTGAAAAATAACGAAAAGGTAGGCTCTGATATGCTGCCAGCTGAGTTATTTAAGACCGGCGTTGATGAGTTGATTAGGAGTATGCACCTACCTTAATGCAAAATATGGTCCGATGAACGCATACCCAATGACTGGATTCTCAGTGTTCTCTGTCCTATCTTTAAGAAAGGAGACCCCGCTGTTTGCGCCAACTACCGCGGAATAAGTCTCCTCTCCTTTGGATATAAGACTCTGTCGAGCTTATTGTGTAATAAGCCATATACCCACTCACTGATAGGACGATATCAGTGTGGCTTCAGACCAAAAAGGTCGACCAGTGACCAAATATTCACATTACGCCAAATCTTGGAAAAGACCCGTGACTTCAACAAAGACACTCACCACCTATTTGTCGATTGTAAATCCGCTTTCGACACGCCGATACGATCGAAGTTCTTCGACGCCCTGTCTGCACTAGGTATCCCGTCAAAGATTGTCCGTCTTTGCATGGCGACGCTATCTAACACACAAAGCGTTGTCAGGGTGGGGAAAAACCTCTCCGACCCCTTTGATACCAAGAGAGGTTTCAGGCAGGGCGATGCTCTATCGTGCGTTTTTTTTAATCTCCTGATGGAATACATCCTACGCCAGTGCCCGTACATATAGAGTATATCGGGCTCGATCTTCCAGAAGGAAGTGATGCTGCTCGCTTACGCCGATGACATCGGTATCATCGGTACGCAGGAACGGCGAGTCAGCAAGGCGTTCTAAGAGATTGAAAAACAGTCTTGGCACATGGCTCTAGCGGTGAATGAGGACAAGACGAAGTACTTGGTGTCTTCTCGCACTACGTCAATGCGTCTTGGACGGTCAGTGACGATGGAGAATTTCAATTTCAGTGTTGTAGAAAACTTCGTCTATCTTGGAACAGAGATAACCAGTAACAACAACTTCAGCCTGGAGATCAAGGGAAGCATCACGCTTGCATACAGATGCTTTTTTGGGCTGAGAAAGCAAATGAGAAGTAAAGCCCCCTCTCGACAGACGAAAATTAAGATATATAATCGCAGATACTCCGGGTCCTACTGTATGGCGCAGAGGCATGGACCGTGATTGAGTCGGACGAGACAGCGTTGGAAGTCTTCGAGAGGAAGATTTTTCGCAGGATCTTTGGTCCTATTGGAGTCGGCGACGAGTTTAGGTCCCGTATGAACCGCGAGCTGTACGAGGTATTCGATGAGGTTGACAGGTATGGAGAGATCTGGCGCCAGCGCGCACAAGATTATGGACGCGCCTTCCTAGACGCGGCCATGACCGGCAGACGGTTGAGGGCCACATAAGTAAGTAAGTAAGATTGCATTGTACTATTTCATTGAACTTTTTAGGTTCTTCAACAGTGACTATGGCATTATTTACATGTCGTATATCATAAATTTTGTTGTTGTTATCTTTAGGCTCTAAGTATATAAAAAACATGGGAAGCGGATTTTTAGTAACTAGACTTTTGATGTTAGTGATGTGTCTAACAGTATGAACATGATTCGTTAATCATTCCTTGATTTCAGCGGTGTGTGTAGCGGCATGTAAATTTTTAAAAACGACTCTAAAAGATCTCTCTTTTTTTAAATTGGTACGTATAAAATATTATGTTCTTATGTTCTAAGTACCTGATCACTATCCTGTAAGAAAGTTGAAATTACCTCAATTGGATTGTCCAACTAGATGGGGAACAACATTCAACATGATTGATATGTTTGGCCTTACTGAAACTGTGAAAAATAAAACAGAAGACTAAAATTTCGAAGTGAAGGTTTTTTTTTTTTTTGGACTATAGATTCCTACATTACTATTATTGCTTATTATTTCAAGACGAACAATTACATTACGGAAATTTTTATTCTGTGTGGCTGACTTGCAAACTAGCCACTGACCAGATATTAGCACCAAATTCGTCTAGTAATGATTTAATTATTTATATCATTGGAAAGACGCTTATTGAAAGCATAAACCAAAAAATTAGTATCAAATGTGGACTTCGACGCTTGCCTATACTTAGAATCTAGATTCCATCATATTCTTGACGGCTCACAAAAAGAAAAATCTATAATTTTATTAAGAAATTGTGGGAACAAATCAAAATTCACAGTCCCATTCATAATTTATCAGCTACAACTAATTCAATGGATATTGAATATTCCAACTTTTTCTCTTAGGATTCACCATTCTTGAGATATCGCGGTTTTAATAATTAGAAAATTCGTATTTTTCATAATATGCACACATTTCCGCACCACCTATGAGGTAATGTACTTGGCGCATTTTTTTAACGTGGTTTCCCCAGCAGGTATACTCGAAGATCTATTGTTATAAAGAAAGTTTGATCAGATCGTATCCTATTTTTGAAAGAATTGAAATATTGCTAATGGACAAAGTGGAATAGGTTGCTTTCTTGCAAATGTTATTATATTAGATAATTGTCTAATTCTTCACGACAATTATTTCTTCGTCTTCATTTTCATCTTCTTGCAGAATTTCTGTTCGCTGTTCTAAGAAACGAGATGCTTCAATTTTCTCTTCATTAATATCATAGATATTTTCATCTGTGTTATTGGTTTCAATATTGGTACAAGTCTGACCCTGACAATCTGACAACCAGTTATTGCATGTAAAAATAAAAAATGAGCTTGACATTTCGGATATGCAGTCAGACTTTGTGATGAATATATTGTTGATTGAACTTGAGCTTTCCCTGGTTTCAAAAAGTAAATAGTTTTATCATTTGGAGTCCGGGCAGTCAGTAATATCAACAAATCAACATCTTACCCAACAATGACAGTTTCAATTATAAGAACATCAGCATCATTATCAGCTTGTTTTGTTGGAATACCAGCAGCTGTAAATTCTTCACATAACATTGAAATGAAACGAGACTTATTGTGAGTATTTGCAAGAAATTGTTGTTGGTTTTTTGGAACTTTCATAGATCGATCAAAAACGATATCAACAGATGAAGATGTTTTTGTAGTCCGACGACGTTGTTCTGCTGCTTTAATATTTGTCGTATTATTAGTATAACCATCAAATACAATCGTACTGTTATGACCAAAATGTCTTTGTACATACCGAACATATTTTTCAAAAATAATATGAAATGTTTCATCTCGATCCCATACAACACGGTGTAATAGATACCCTCCATCGATGATGTAGATAGCATTTGTGTTATCAATTTCGAAGTTTAAACATTCAAAGATATTGTAAAGAGCTGACTTCATAGTTTTACGCATTCCCACTTCATCAAAGAGTAATAATGGGTAAGGACCTAATTCATATGCGAAGAATGTTTCAAGTTCATCTTCAAATGTCTTAGTAATGCTCATTCGTTGATATAATAATACTGGGTCTATAGGCACCTTTTCATCATGTACTTTTATGACGCTACTTGCACTTAATAGAGGAAGTACTCTATCAGCGATCCATCTATAAAACAATTAATTTTATCATCGCCGACGACTCCGCTGGCAATGGACATAATTTTTGGAATCACAGGGAACGGATCATGTGATGAGAGCCACTCCACAAGTTTATTAATATCTTCAATATCTCTCTTTACACGAGAATCGTTTGCATCCACATGCTGGTCTGTTGTGTCTATTCTAACATTAGCGAGATCTTCCAATTCTTCATACACAGTATTCATCGTATGCATGCCATAAACCCATTTACTAATGACCATCCATCTGTTTTCATACACTTCATCATTGATTGTTCAATCACCATATCCGTCGAAGTTCCACAATTTAATTTATCAGAACGTCTAACAGTGAAAAATCCTTCGATAAATCTTTGATAAACACTAGGATCCATCAAGTTCTCTAATTGCATCATATCTTGTAGATATAAGTGCGCAGACTTGGCATAATTAAAATGTCCTGACGCATGAAGATAAGGAAGCATTTCTTTAACGCAATTCAAATGAGCTTCATATTCGAACAATGACGTAGCTAGCAGACGTTACTCAAGGCTACCGTCGAAGGGAAATTCGCTTTTAGTTAGGGACTGACAGTATAGTCTGTTATTTTAAAATACTCATTCAATTTATACAAGTTTTATTGTGTAAGTAACACAAACCAATAGTTTCTTATTTTCATTTATAAGAAGCTTCCGATGACGTGTACAGGCTGCATTTTAGTGCATTTTATGAAAAATACGAATATTCTAATTATTAAAACCCCGATATCTCAAGAATGATGAATCGAAAGAGAAAAAGTGACTTGACCATTTTTGTAGAGATTTGCATGATCTACAACTTTGTCTGACCTATTTTCACGATAAAACTAACTGTTTTCGAGAAAAATGGAAAAAAACTTAATTTTGTACTTTTGACATTGAATAAAATTTTTTGCACATGTAGGATCGTCGGGGACTTTTGACATTTTATTTATAATGATGTATTTAACGTCTCTGCCAATTTTTAGCTTCGAATTTTTTCTGATATATGACTTTTTTTTGTCTATTTTGACTGAACTATTATGTAAACGTTACAATTCCATTGAAGTACTTTTAGAACCGTAATAGTTAATAGTTTTCTAAGCTATGTGGCTATTATATCAATTAGGCTTAGGTTTGAGTTTCAGGATGTTGAGATGTTACGTGACAGAAATGAAGCTTTAAAACTCTATCAACTTTCTGTAAGGATGACAATGGAAATCTGAACAGAAATGACTGAGATTATGGGGGAGTATTTTCCCCAACCTACTTGGAGGCGATGAAGCGCACAATTTCGCCGATAGAGAAATGACACCTGAACCACCAGTTAATGATGGCACTATTGTAGAGCCACCGGACTATAACGAGGTCGATTCAGTTATTAAAATTCTGAAAAATAACTAAGCGGCAGGCTCTGATGGGCTGCCAGCTAAGTTATTTAAGACCGGCTGCGAAGAGTTGGTTAGGAGTATGCACCAACTTTTATGCAAGATATGGTCCGATGAACACATACCCAATGACCAGTGTTCTCTTTCATATCTTTAAGAACGGAGAATAAGTCTCCTTTCCATTGGATATAAAACTCTGTCGCGCGTATTGTATAATAGGCTGAAGCCATGTACCGTTTCACTGATAGGACGATATCAGTGTGGCTTCAAACCAAAAAGTTCGACCAGTGACCAAATATTCACATTACGCCAAATCTTGGAAAAGACCTGTGAGTTCAACAAAGACACTCACCATCTATTTGTCGATTATAAAGCCGCTTTCCGTTCTTCGATGCCCTGTCTGCACTAGGTATCCCGGCAAAGATTGTCCGTCTTTGCATGGCGACGCTATCTAACACACAAAGCGTTGTCAAGGTGGGGAAAAACCTCTCCGACCCCTTTGATACCAAGAGAGGTTTCAGGCAGGGCGATGCTCTGTCGTGCGATTTTTTCAATCTCCTGATGGAATACATCCTACGCCAATGCCCGTACACACAGAGTATGTCGGGCTCGATCTTCCAAAAGGAAGTAATGCTGCTCGCTTACGCCGATGACATCGATATCATCGGTACGCAGGAACGGCGAGTCAGCAAGACGTTCTCGGAGATTGAAAAACAGTCTCGGCTCATGGGTCTAGCGGTGAACGAGGACAAGACGAAGTACTTGGTGTCTTCTCGCACTCCGTCAATGCGTCTTGGACGGTCAGTGACGATAGAGAATTTCAACTTCAGTGTTGTAGAAAACTTCGTCTATCTTGGATCCGACGTAACCAGCAACAATAACGTCAGCATGGAGATCAGACGAAGAATCACGCTTGCAAACCGATGCTTTTTTGGGTTGAGCAAGCAAATGAGAAGTAAAGCCCTCTCTCGAAACACAAAATTCAAGATTTATAAGTCGCTGATACTCCATTTTATATGGCGCAGAGGTATGAACCGTGATTGAGTCGTGATTTTCAGCTCAATCAGTTTGACTGTTTCTTTACATATTTGGCACAAAGATCATATATGACTATATACATATATTCATTTGTACATATACATTTACCAATAGTTGCAGTCGTATTAAACTACACTAATAAGTAGATTAATATAGATGTTTTATTTTTATTATTATCATTACTATTATTAATTATTAAGTACTATTATTATTTTTTTTTATTATTATTACTACCTATTATATAATATTACAAATAATTAAAATATATTATCTTTCAATTAAAAATATGGGACAAATTTATTTTATTAAATATGGTAAATGATGCGGAATGCATTGTAAGCAATCGATTAGTGTAAAATAAGTAAATATAATATTGAGCGTCACTACTTACAAGTGCATAAGGAGATGCAGAGTTTAGCTAATGAGGAGAGAACAACTGGATTGCCGATATTGTAGCTCATAAAGAATCACACATTCCGGAAAATGACTGCTTTTTCAAAGAGCTTTGCTCAGATGTTTTGAAAAGTATTGGACCAAAGTAGAAAGATGATCTCAATTTTGTTGAAATTATACCAAATAGGTAAATACTTTATCAAAAAAAAAAAAACAAAAACCAATCGAGGACTGCCAATATTTTTCCGTGTGCCTGGATGAAAGTGCTGATATACGTAATATCAGTCAGATGGTAATGTGCGTAAAAACGGTAGATCAAAATATCAATACTCTTGAATTGTTTTTAAAATCCATTCATTTGATAAACATGTAAATGGAAAAACTGTTTTTGAAGCATTTGAAAAACATACAGAGTCATTGAAATGCACTGAAAAATTAGAATCGGTATGCACCGATGGTGCGCCTACAGTGGATTGAAAAAAGGGGGTTTCGTGGGCTATTAAAATAGAAACGGTATAAACGTGCTTGCATATCATTGTGTCAATCACCAGCAAGCCTTGTTTTGCAAGGTTTAGCTGATGCAATAAACGTATCAATAAAAATTATAAATAGGATAAAGGGTGTTCATAATGCTCTTACTCATAGGTAATTCAAAACATTTTTAGAAGATCTTCATACTGATTATGGTGACCTATGCCTTTTTACTGAAATCTGATGGCTAAGCCGTGCACGAAGTCTTGAACGATTAAATAATCTGCGTGAAGAAGTCTTTTCATTTTTGTAACTGAAAAATTTGTCCAAAGATGAAACACTAATACAGTCACAGTTTTTCAAATGGATTTGGCTATCCACACGGATATAACATTGCTCACAAATCAATTCAATTTGTTACTACAAGGCAGAAATAAACACTTGTGCGATTTCCTACCATTAATTGAAAAATTTAAACGCAAGCTTACATTTCTTCGACAACAAATAGAATCAAATGATATCTCTAATTTAAAGAAATCTTTAAAGTAAGCTTAGATAAAAACCGTGTTCTTAAGTATGGCAAGGCAATAGATATTCTACTTTCAGAGGTAAAAATCAGATTTACTGATTATAAAAGAGTTGAAAAAATAAAATGGCTTGCTGCAGAAGTTCCAGGAAAACTTAAGTCAAATATATGAAAAATTTTGCCACTTTAAACTGGAATTGCATTTTGGAAACAAATTTCTGATGTAAAATATTATCATCAACTTTTGCGACTATTTACATTAGCGAATCTACGTTTTCTTCTTTGAATTAATTAAAAGGTTACAACGCACTTTTATTACCAATGAACATTTAAAAGATCTTTTAACAGTTAAATGTTATAAAAACAGCATTGAAATTAAAGAAAAATTTCAATACCAAACCAATTTAACTATCATTAAAAAAATGCAACTTTATAATAAAAAAAAAACGGTAAGGTAAATACATATGGTATAATAATAAGTATTTTATAGATTAATTTTATTATTCAAGAACTAACATTTATTGCTGTCACACATACACAAAGTCCTTGCCTGCCTCATAAAAATGTATGTGGAGGTAGACGCACCTAATAGTCATGACGAACGTCGTACCTGTGGGAATTTTCGTGTTGAATATCTCAAACCAATACAATTAAGTTTTCATTAAAAAAAATGCAATAAAGTAATCGCTTAAAATTTCATTCAGTGCAAAACACACGCATACATTCACGCATTTGTTGCCACTCTGTTTGGGCAGCACTTGTTTAAACAGAAATTCTTTCTTTTGTATTTGAAATGTTTGGGAACTGGCCGTTTCGTATGTGGAATTAATTTACGCTTTGTGTTGCTTTTCATAACGTTTCGTTTAGGTTTAATTATTTTTCCGAATAAAGATTTGTAAGGTTGATACAATTGTACCGTACGTGTCAAATAAGTTTGTGCAAAGTGTATGTGGCGCGTGCCGGTGAAGTTCGGTATGAATCGTCATACAAAAGTATTGAATAGCAAAATTGCTGGTTATAGCAGTTTGATAACTTTTGCTGTGTTGCTCATAGCATGGCTTGCTGGATTTTCGTCCCGATTATTCGCTGTTATTCGTTTCGAGTCTATTATTCATGAGTTTGACCCATGGTTCAACTATCGAGCTACTGCTTATATGGTGCAACATGGCTGGTATAAATTCTTGAATTGGTTTGATGAAAGCGCTTGGTATCCTTTGGGTCGTATTGTTGGAGGCACCGTGTATCCAGGACTAATGATAACATCAGGAGGTATTCACTACCTTTTACATGTACTCAATATTCCTGTGCACATACGTGATATTTGCGTGTTTTTGGCACCGGTTTTTAGTGGTCTTACCTCTATATCAACATATTTACTAACGAAGGAGCTATGGTCCCCTGGAGCGGGACTTTTTGCTGCAAGTTTTATAGCCATTGTACCAGGGTATATAAGCCGTTCAGTTGCTGGATCATATGACAACGAGGGAATTGCTATATTTGCACTCCAATTCACATACTTCCTTTGGGTTCGTGCAGTGAAGAGTGGATCTGTATTCTGGTCAGCTGGAGCAGCCTTATCCTACTTCTATATGGTTTCTGCATGGGGTGGTTATGTTTTTATAATCAACCTAATACCTCTTCATGTGTTCGTACTTCTCCTAATGGGTCGCTACTCACCTCGCTTACTGACGAGTTACAGCACGTTTTACATTCTTGGATTGCTTTTTTCAATGCAAATACCGTTTGTTGGATTTCAGCCTATACGCACAAGTGAACATATGGCGGCTATGGGAGTGTTTGTCCTTCTGTTGGCCGTGGCTACGCTTAAGCATCTACAATCTATTCTGTCACGAAATGATTTTCGCAAACTCTTTATATTTGGTGGTTTTCTAGCTGCTGGAGCAGTTTTTGTGGCAGTGGTTGCTCTTACTATGTTAGGTGTTGTTGCACCTTGGAGTGGACGCTTTTATTCTCTATGGGACACCGGATACGCCAAAATTCACATTCCAATTATAGCATCGGTATCGGAACACCAGCCAACTACTTGGTTTTCATTTTTCTTCGATCTCCATATTCTCGTGTGCGCATTCCCAGTGGGTGTGTGGTATTGCATAAAACAAATCAATGATGAGAGAGTTTTTGTAGTACTTTATGCTATCAGTGCAGTTTACTTTGCTGGTGTTATGGTGCGCTTAATGCTAACACTTACTCCTGTTGTTTGCATGTTGGCCGGGGTCGCATTTTCTGGATTATTGGAAGTATTTCTTCAAGAAGAGGTTTCAAAAAAGAATAGCGCTTTGCCAACCACTGGAATAGAAAATGATGAAAACGAGGAAAATATTGAAAAGAAAACTCTTTATGACAAGGTAAGTGATTTATTATGTGCTCTCAATATATTTCTTTACAAAAATATTTCACATGATCTGTGTGTTCAAGGGTTTGTTAACTTTGTGCAAATATATGCAGTAAGCAGAGGGGGGCAGCCACGATAGTACCAATAAATAACCATCAAAAGTCAAGCATACCTTTGATCATATTTTATATGTTTGAGCATAAATAGAGTGAAAGTATATGATTTGTTTTCAATTTTACAATGGTGACGGAGGTGTTACTACAGTACTGTACAACATTGTTCAAGTGTTTTTGATCCCATAGGGAAAAATGTTATACTAAGTTTGATCAAGTATATATAAGAAGCAAAAAGAGGCGTGACAGAGCCCGCAAAAGTAAATAGGTTTCTTGATCAGCATCAAAATGCGAGTCATGTCCGTCTGTCTGGTTGTACGCATTGTCCAGGTAGTCATTATAAATAAATCTTATTTTTTTACTGTCTTTTTCTAGCACGCAGTGTGTAAAACTTCTTAATGATATTGTTTAATGTGTTAAGTTTTTGTTACTGTCGGGTTAGATGATATTTTATATGCCATCTATCCCATCAAAATGTATTTCAAATTTCATCTCGGTACTTCAAATGGATTCAAAGATATCACGATATGATATATTTTGATCGTCTGCGATCTGAAGTTAAGACATCGCAAACTTCAGATGGTGCAAGGACAGCGATTTATATGGGACGTTATACGCTACTAAAATCGAAGCGACCAGTGTTTAATTCTACATCAATTTGTGGCAAATGCATGAAACTTGGTATAAATGTTAGTAGAATAGGGAGATTCAGATTGTTCGGATTTAGTGGGGACTTGCGAAGTTCCAGGTAAAGCTATTTCATATATATGTTCTGCTATTACTTTAGATGCTTCTGAAGGTACATATTATTATTCTACAATTTTTGAAATATAGTAAATAATTTCTAGATACAGTAAATATAAAAAATTGCATTTATAAAATCGCTTTTAATTTTATTCAGAGTTTCATTTAATACGCCTCTAAACACTTTTTGTAATTAGTTTATAACGATTCTTGACTAGTCTACATTAATCATTTTATATGTTTTAATTAATATTTTATTGTATTAACTAAATCAAATCGAAAACACTAGTTTAATTTGACAATCACTGCGGACAACAAAATTGTTTTCTGTTTCGCTGGTGTCACATTTTTTTTTCCTTTTTATTTTGTTTTTCATTTATGTGAAACTATTTAATTAAAATTTGTAAAGAAATAAAGAAGTCAAATATATTTATTTAAAAAAATCAAAAGGGGTGCTTTTGGTCGTAAATGTTAAATCAAAATTTGTTTTGAGTTTTTTTTGGCTAAAATTTCTGTCTATTTTTGTTGTTTTTACTATTATAACCTAAAATAAGAACGAAATCGATTGCAATGCATCCAAGATATTCTCAAGATATTTCCAAGACAAGCAAAACGACTACATACTTAAATCTTTGATATCAGTAAAAAACAAAATTTTGTCAAGTTTCGAAATCAGGATAGTAAATATATTACCATCAGTTTTATGGTCTGAAAATCTGCGACATTAGCGTGTCTCCACTCTCCGTTTCTGTCGATATCATATTATATCGCACAAAATTAGAGAAGCTGGCGGACCTTCCTGTATGGGGCTATGACCGAACGACGGTTGAAGGCCATTTAAATAAGTAAGATTCGAGAATCGTAATCATAAAAATAGAACGAATAATGTGACTTTTAAATCGTCTACTGCATAATTAGACAAAATATGAGATACATTTATCTTAGATCTACCTTTTTAATAGCGCGCTCTGGTAGATTAGGGGGTAGGTTGGGTTATTAAACAATACATACAATACAGTGTATAGATGAAATTAATATACACAGGTTATTCGAAAATAACGAAGTAATAAATTCTAGTAAAACATAACAGTAAACTTCTGTCTAAACTCTTATTTACAACCTGATTGACGTAGTAAATATTTCTAAGCGTTAGTTCGAATATAATTGACTTCCTATTAGATATTTATTAAATAATATTAATTAAATATAGTTAATATTAATAAAATATAGTTACTTAAGTTATAAGAAAAGGATAAAACTGAAGTCATATAAAATCATTATTTTTAAGAAGAATAGCTTTATTTCTTACAAATAGTGACTTTAATGACATCAGTTTTATCCTATTTTTATAAGTAACTATAAATGAGAAAGAAACCCTAAGAATAAATTAACTAAATTAGTAGTTTTGTTTTGGACAGTGGGACATCTAAACTTGATGGGCACATACATGAATACACAGGTATGTCAGCATAAAAGAAATATAATTAATGGGTCGCAGTTTTTTTGAGGATATACAAGATCCATAATAGCCATGGTCTCATTCCTTCTATTTTCAGTTTTAAATACCATTTTAAATTCGTTTGCAAACCTCATTTCTATAGCACTAAAAGTATACTAGAATTATAATTTCGTTGTTAATGACCATTCCTCTTTGTTTCGATGTTCGTTTCCCGATAGATAACGATCAAAAATATATATATAACGTATAAGGAAACATTTTAAATAAATTAAACTAACTATTTTAAGTTACAAATAATAAGTTAAAATAATACTATAAATAAGTAATTGCAAAGTCTTTAAAATATATTATAAGTGAATTTAATCTTCAAAAGAACTTGCGGAAGATTAATAATTCACACTGACTGTTCAGTGAGAACGATAAATATCTATATATCTACAGCTGTGTTCATTGAAATAGCAGTGCGGCCGAAGCAAAACTTTATAACGGTGTTTTTGCACATTCCTTTTTGTTAGTTGATCACTTGCACATTTTTTTTGTAAAATGGAACATAGAGATAAGAAACAACCCAAAACCCCGTTAGATTTGCTCAGTTTTTGTGTTGTTTTGATATTTTTGTACACGTGCACAACTTTTTGGCTGTTCACTGAAATAGCAGTTTTTGATTTTCTTCCACGAAAAGTGCCGAAAATTTTTGTAATTTTGTGAAAAGTGAGTTTAATTAAGTTCATTATTATAATTTATACGATAATACACTATTACTATGTACAAAAATTAATTTCAGTGGGTAGAGGACCTCACTGCTCCAAGGGAGAAAGGGAAGAAATCGTTAGGCTTAGGAAGGAGGGCAAATCCTATAAAGAAATTCAGAGTGACTTAAAATGTTCTGCCAAGATGATTGCCAATGCCATAAAATATGAGTTGAAGCCCGAAAAACGAGGTGCGATACGCAAAACCACAAATGTAGACGACCGACGAATAGTGCGCTTCAGCAAAACTAATCCTTTTGCATCCTCTAGAGATATTAAAGCGGAGCTGAGCTTGGGGATCAGTGATGTGACTATTCGCCGGCGACTACTTGATAAAAATTTGAATGCGCGAAGTCCACGAAAGGTGCCATTACTTGGTAAAAGGCATATCAAAACCAGGTTGGAGTTTGCCAAAAGCCACTTGAACTGGCCACTATCCAAATGGCGTAATATCCTTTGGACAGATGAGTCCAAACTGGTCTTATTTGGTGGAACAGGTTCAAGACAGTATGTCCGTCGACCTCCAAACACAGAGTACCACCCAAACCATACACTTAAGACCGTTAAGCACGGTGGCCTTAAAATCATGGTATGGGCATGTTTCTCATACAGCGGTGTGGGTCCCATACATATGATCGATGGCATCATGGACCAGCACGTGTATGTTAATATTTTAAGAAACGTTATGCTGCCGTATGCTGAGGAGGAGATGCCCTTAATATGGACATTTCAGCAGGACAATGATCCTAAACACACTAGCAAATTGGCCAAGAAGTGGTTTAGCGAAGAGAAGATCGATTTAATGCCATGGCCAGCACAGTCCCCGGACTTAAATCCGATTGAAAACTTATGGGGGGACATCAAGCGTTATGTTTCGAAGAAGTCCCCGACTTCTAAGACGCAGCTTTGGCAAGTTGTGCAGGAGGCATGGGGCCAGATTCCCCGCAAGCGTTGCCAGGACTTGGTGGACTCCATGCCACGTAGGTGTGAGGCTGTAATAGCCAATAAAGGCTACACAACAAAATATTAGGTCATAACCAAATCGTTAATTAGTAGGATTAAGTTATTTATAAGCTATTTCGAATTTTTTTCATATTTTTTTTTCAATACTGCTATTTCAATGAACATCATAATACATCCTTTTTTTTTTGTTATTATTAATTTTCGCTAAAATATTGAAGAACCCAAAATGTTAAAAGTGTTTAATTATTTAAAATTAAATACATTAAGCTATTATAATTCCATTTTGTCTCGAAGTAGTGTTTATGATAGTTTTTTTCAATCTTAAACGTGCAGGTCATAAGCACTGCTATTTCAATGAACACAGCTG